>JAOTRH010089449.1:0-16664 GCA_034768845.1 Heliamphora exappendiculata | reverse complement strand
GAGATATTAAAAGGTTTTCTGAAAAGTTTTTTAAATCTCCTTTGCTAGCAAAGTGACCCAATTCTCCCCCCCCCCCCCTCTTGGGTTGCCTGTTTCTAACAGACCTGTTGGAGATGCTCTTACATACACAAATTTGAGAACATATTACAATTCTTTCACACTTTATTTGGCCTAAATATGCTTATTTTACTTATTTTTGTCTTTTTTGAATTTTTTAAAATTGTTGACTAATTTTTTTTACTTTTTCAAATCGTCTCGATGAAATAAACTAAAAAAATAAAAAAATTTGATCAAAAAAAGAAAAAGACCACTAAAGACGAAAATATGCAACATTCGATTTGACTTATTAGTTTATTTTTGTTTATTTTTGTCTTTTTAAATTTTTTTAAATATTTTGATCATTTGTTTTTTTTTCGACTTACCTCAATGAGAGAATTATAATAATTTGACTAAATAATGAAAAAAATTCACTAAAAACGAAAAATCTATAATGTTAATTAAGCCTAGAAGCTAATAAGTAATAATCTCTCATTCAGTGTGAGATCATGACTCTTTTTTTTTTTGGAAAATGATCTAAGTGTTCACGGGAGTAAGAATTTAAGTTTGATCTTGCTTTTTCTATTCACTTTTTCTCCCAGCGCTGACCGCTCAAGCGGTGGGTGTGCGCTCGAGTGGGCTGGTGGCAGAGAGTGGGTCCAGTTGGTTGGGGACTCGAGCGGTGGAGGATTGGCGCGAGATTCTCTAAAAATATAGTTTTGACGCATGTTCGGGTTTAGAGATTTTGCGGGGTTGGTCCCGGGAGCTATGGAAAGTTGCGGTGCGAATTTCAAAAATTCAAAAAAAATGATATTTTGGAGGCCTATAAATATCTGGAGTTAGATATTTTCAAAACTTAATTCTAAAGTTTTCTCATTTTTCTCTCTGCCTTCCCTCTAGCTTCTCGGGGGCCCGGGTTTTGATTTTCGACGATCAGACAGCAGATTCTTAGTATCAGCATCGTGGTTTACTCTTTCATCCGGACCGAATTTTATTCCGACGAAATTCATTTTTGTACGTGGATCGAGACGTAGAGCTTTTAGCTCAACGAGGTAGGATCTCAGATTATACTATTGTATAAGGGTGTTATATGTAATCTTATGCAATTCAACTGGCTAAAAACGCATGAAAAGGTAATTTATGTTCTAGATCTAATTTTTTGATTAAAATTATTTTTCGGCGTTTTCAGTGAACGGAAGGGTGTTTTGAGAGTTTCTTTCGAGGATTTGAGGTTGTTTTGGGTTTGGTTATACCCGTAGGTATCAAAATAGATGTTTGGAGGCTTTAATTTTGGATTTATACATGTTTTGGGAGTTGGAAAACTTGTTCTTGGGCAAAAAACTCGGAACAGGGACGTTCTGGAGCTTCAGTGCACGCTGAAGGGCGCTCAAGCGCCTAACGGGTGCCTAGCGAGCGCTACTCACTTGTGGTGAGGCGCTCAAGCGCTTCGCGAGCGCTTCGCGAGCGTTGGGTCCGTAGGACTATTTTTCAGCATTTTTCTTTTGATCATATCTCTATCATCCGGACTCAAAATTGGGTTATTTTTGTGTTCAAATTGAAGCCCATAAGTCTTCGCTCCAATGGCACCTCTCTCACTTTAAAATTCTTTTTGTGAAAAATTTTTTGACCAAAAGAGTGAGGGTATATCAAAATTTTTTAACCGTTTTTCACCTATTTTTGGCCTAAAGTTTGGAAAATGTTGTTTTTCCTCATATATGGAGCTTTCTATCAAATTTCTTGTCCCTTGGGAGTCTGTTGTGGATGATGTGGCAGTGGGCCACTAGACCTCTCTTTATACAGGTCGCTGTATAACTAGTTGAAATTCCTATATATCATGTTTTATGTTTAAACTTTATTTCGGATAAAAAGCATATTTGACGCTTTTCTTGGTTTATTATATGATATGACTTGTGCATGTTGGATTTTCAAAGAGTAATCTTAAAAATGGTGAAAATGGTGATTTTATGAAAATCTCGACAAATCATGTTTTGGAGGTTTGGAGCTAACCATTGGGGATGAGTCTCTGATTTTTAAACGTTTTTTTGGAAATAGAGAAAAATATTTTTAAAATATTTTGTTTGATCTCCATGGTTCATGGATTAGATCTCTTGTTTATACATGTGTTGTATAACTATTTTTCTGAAAAATATTTTGGAAAGATTTTGTTGATCTCCATGTTAATGGATGGATCTGTATATACATGTATAATGTATATTTGTGAAATATTTTTGTAGTTGAGCTACTGTTTGATTTTTAGATGATTATCTAGATGTACCGAGATGACGTGTATTTGGCACGAGTTGCTCTCGGTGTAAGTCCAAAAATGTGCGCAGCGTAGGTACTCAGTTCCTTCAGGTTAGTCCCCGTAAATTGAGTTGTTGGGTGCTTAGCTCCCTCGGGTTGCTGCCCGTAAATTATGCATTCGTTGTGGTGGCTCCGTATAGAAATTACATTCACCTACCAGGCCTTAAGTGCTTCAGGACTATGGTAAAGGGGCAGGAATCTGTAGTTGCTACCTCTGTCCCCTTGTGGTGGATTTGGTACATAGGATTAAATCATCTTTTTTCGCGATGGTACATTTCGCGAGGGAACAATGTTTTTGATTACTGTTTTTCCTTAATTGTGGTTGATCATTTGCATTTATTGCAGTACCTGGTTTGAAGGATTAAAACATAGGTTTTAGAAATAAAACTGTTTTGAAAGACTTGTGTAGTCTGATGGAAAAACTTGGGATTTGTGAAAAATCGTTTTGGATTCGGTGGTTGAGTTTAGCTCCCACCCTACATGATTGTATATTTCATGCTTTACACCTTTGTAGTATGTTTCTATTGGGCTTCGGCTCACAGGTGGAATTTTTTGTAAAACTATTTTCAGGTGATGATGTGTATGAGGAGTAGCTCGGTGGTGCCCGCGATGGCAAAAAACTTTTATAATTTTTTTTTGGTATGCTTGTTCCTGAAGGCAGATTTTGTACACCATAAGACGATATACCGTATGCATATTGGATCTGTATATTAATTATTTACGAGAGATCCTTTTATTGGGTATTTCATTGATTTCAACAGGCGAATTTAAATGTATTAAAACCTATACTTCTCATAAAATTGGTGTTTGGTGAATTTTCACGTAATCTCGAGTTTTGGGGCGTGGCAATTTGGTATCAGAGCTCTGGGTTCAAATATCTATGAGTCATGGAAAGATGGTGCATTCCCTTGTGAGGATGTGTGTGTGTGCTTGGTTGCCTGTGTTTGGAACATGAGCATGTTGATGTTGTGAATATGTGAGCATGGAGATTGAACTTTAGGATTGATTAGTCTTGCCTTTGGGCGTTTAGATTAACAAACTTGGGAGCTAAGTTAGAAACGCATTTCGTGAATGTGACTTCTAGTAAGGAATCTGAGTAGGTTATCCAAAGTGGTGGGTCATTCTTGTCGGTTCTCCTCAGTATCTTCGTTGTGTCTGCATAATCGTTGTGGCTATGTGTTAGCATGATTATGTGGTATGTGGTAGAAATAACATGATAGATCGACATTAGGTTGTCATGTTTTATGTTTTTCTTTTATATAACCTGTACATCCTTAGAGACGACGAGACTGTGGTTTGGGTATGGTTACGTGCGACTCAGTTGTTAACAGTTGCAGAGGTAAGGTTATAGGTTGATCGCCTGATATGTTGTGGAACTCCTCAGTGAGTTGGGTTTAGCAGTGTGAGGTCGGCTTCGGTTGGCAAACCATTGAGGGTTTGAGCAGAGTTTTGTTCAGGTGTAGTCGAAGCTTGGTTGATGGCTTTAGCTTGGGTAGTTGGCTTCGCTTAAGAGTAAGTTATCGAAAGTTGTAAGGATAGCCTTTTGGTGCACGTGGTTTCGACCGTGTGATGAATTAGGTACGTCGTGAGCCATGCTATGTCATGAGTCGTGTACTCAGGATGAAGTATGAATGGGAACATAGTGGATGTGAACGTAGTAATCCTTGGCTGGGTGTCTGTAGAGATAGCAGAACGTGAGTGGTTCTGGAGATATCCCCTGGTAATCAGGATGTTGATGGTGGTCAGCAGGATATTGGCGGTAGCCAGAGTAGCATATGAGGATGTTGTTGGTAGTCAGAGTAGTTCTGATGACCTTAGATGTTGTATACCTTTTTGAGGTTTGAGCATTGAGTTCCGAGTGAGTGAGCTCTAGGATGTGGGAATGAATATGAGTTGCAGATATGCTGGGAGGAGCATGGGTTACGGTCGTATCGGAATGTGTAAGGGTTCCTGCGACGAGTATCAATTCTATGAAATTTCTACAAGAATGCAAGTCAGTGGTTTGGTTGATATCCTAGTAATCAGAAGATCGTGTTTGGGAACCATGCCGGGTGCATAAGGTTCGAAAGGATCGTCGACAAGTTTGACAGTGTGGTTGGCTTAGTGCTGAGAAGATGTATCCCGAGTGTGATATGCTTGGAAGTTGTTTATGTTCCACCTTAGGTTTAGAGATGGGTACGTTGTTCGCCCATGGAAACGAAGTATGGAGTGATTAGGTTCAGCAGTATACCGTGTGATTTGGCCAGCCTGGGATGATAGATGAGAAATCGTAGGATACGATGCCTGTGGTCGAGGTGTGTTTTGAGAGAAGAAGTGCTGAAAGTGTCTGCTTGGTTGTGGGAGTTAATAGTAACTTTGGATGAGGGGTCTCTGGATCGGGATTTCCTTACTCAGAGAGATTGTGACGTGATCGTGGTGTGCCTAGCAGGAGTTAAATTGTGTAGCGTAACCTTGTGAAGTGAGATTTTGGGCGCAATGGTATGTGTTGTACCAGGTATGCGGATGGATGGTGTTCATGTGTGCAAATAAGGACTGAACGTTGAGAGTTTGGTGTAGCTGATGATCTGAGTATTGTGACTGAAATTGACGGCAGCTGTGTGACTGTAGTCGATGTGGCCTCGAGGTAAGACTTTCAAAGTTCTTTAGAGGCTAAGTGTTGAGGAGTACTAAGAGTGCGCCGGCAGTATGCTGAGGTTTGGTCATTGTTTCTTGTTGACCTTTTTTTTTTCTTTGGCTGGAAGGAGAGAGAGAGTTCTTGTAAACGATTGTTTGGTGCGTGTTGTTTGCAAGTTGTTTCATCGCGGGTGAATAGAGAGACAGAGATGCCAGGTTTTGATTGGTTCAGGTTTTGGTTGTGTTATGAGACTGTGGAATCTCAATGGATTTGTATCCGTGTTGTGACCCTTGAAGTTGTGACTCAGGGACGTGTTTCGCCAGGATCGGGTGATTGGAAGATGGGTTCTTCATGCTTTTTGGGTGTTAAACATATGTGTGTGTGACTTGGGATCCGATTGCTCCCGCAGTTAAAGACCGTAAAGAATCGCATGATGGGATTGGTATTTTCCCGCGGAGAAAGATTGTAAAAGAGTACGTATGAGTGTGGTACATCTGATAGGTTGTGGAAACCTAATCAGTATGGTTTCAACGGATGGTTGAACCAGTAGGGTTGTGTTCCCTGTGAGGTCGATTTGTTGGACCAGGGATGTTAGTTGATAAAGGCGTCGGTGTCGATACACAGAGTTCCTTTGCAGTGATCAGTTGAGGATCGTTGACCATTGCGTGTGTGTATGGTTGTGCTTCTAGCTCATGGTAGAGCAGAAATTTTGTTGGAATAGTGCGGCTGTGATATGCGTATGGTGAATTTCTAGTAAACTTTTGTGAGTCTGACCTTTTGCTATGTTTGAGGACTTGGAACTGCGTAGAGTTTTTGGAGTCAAGGAGTGGCTATCGACTGTGGTAAGTGTTGTGCTTTGGCATAACGGTTGTTTGTATAGATGGTGGTCCCGAGAGTAAGAGGTTGGAGAAGCCTTGGTTGGCATGGCCTGTTCGGACCGACGCGATTGTTTGGTTGGGAACGAAAGGGCCGTGATGAGTTCTGCATATAAGAGATTTGCTAAGTGTAAGAGGCAAGTCTAGGTTGGTTACTCGACGGACCAGTCTGGGGACTACGAGTCTGGGGACTCAAGGGGTTGATGTTGGACGATGATCATCAAGTTTGTTTTGCCGGCTGATGGCGACCATACTTTGTTTGAGGGTGATCTGCAATTTGATATCAGTGATTTGATGGCAAGACGTTGAGATGAGTAGTGACGCGTTGTTATACAAGAGATACGGTAGGATTTTTGTAGATTGTTGGATGCCTATGAGATGTTCTATTTACGTGACGTGTTTAGTCGAGTGACTCACTGGAGTCAGGTGACCTTGTGGCTGTGATGCCAGGTCAATTTTTCGGTTGTGTGGGACCTTGTCTATGACAATGGTATACCACTTGATGTTCCTCCTGGGTGAGAATACTAGTTTGTGATGAAAGATCAGATTGGAAATGACGGTTTGAGGGTTTGCTGAGATGTGTTCTTTGATGTCCAGGTGAGTAAGTAAGCTTCTCCCTGGAGTCGAGCGTTGTGTTGTTGCTCGTGGATCGGCATCATGATAGCTTCAGTGATGAAGATGGTTGCGTCGACAGGGTGATGATGTGGTATCAAAGTCTATGATCATCTGGTGATCGTCAGAACTTAGGTAAAGTTTGGGTGTGGAGTATGTGACTTCTTGTGACCGATGTCGGAGTTTGACGTCGTGTGTTTGGACTTGTGGAGATAGTCCTTGGTGTGTATTGTGAGGTGTGATTGAGCCAGTATGTAGCAATGAGGACGAGGACGATAGTCTCTGTGTTCGAGCATAGAGCATGTTTGAGATCAAGCGCCATGGTGGATTGATCTTGTATGATGTGTTTGTCGCCGGAGTGGTTTGAGTTCGGCGAGAATTTTGAGTTGGGATTTGGCAGCACGGGTTGGATCTTGATCCAATGTTTATGGATGTTTCCTGGATGACAGTAGTATTAGTGGAACTTTCCCGTGCAAGCATCATGTATGGAGATTAAATCTTCTAGTCGTGTTTTTCTTGTGTGATGACAGGTTTGAAATTTCAGTTGCGGGGACATTTCTGTTGTTGTGTAGTAATGCTGGGTTTGCATCAGAGATTGTTGGCAGTTGCGGGACAGTGTTTTGCTTGAGTTGCAGTGTTATTGCAGTGTTATTGCAGTGTTGAATTTTGGGGATTAAATTCTTTTAAGAGGGGGAGAGTTAGGAGACCTTGACCCGTTTTTTTTTATAAAAATAATCTAAGTGTTCACGGGAGTAAAAATTTAAGTTTGATCTTACTTCTTCTATTCATTTTTTCTCCCAGCGTTAACCACTCGAGCGGTGGATGTGTGCTCGAGCGAGCTGGTGGCAGAGAGTGGGTCTGGGTGGTTGGGCGCTCGAGCGATGGAGGCTTGGCGCGAGATTCTATAAATATCTGGAGTTAGATATTTTCAAAACTTAACTCTTAAGTTTTCTCCTTTTTCTCTCTGCCTTCTCTATAAGTTCTCGGGGGCCTGGGGTTTGGTTTTTGACGATCAGACAGCAGATTCTTAGTATCGGCATCGTGGTATACTCTTTCATTCGGATAGAATTTCATTCCGATGAAGTTTATTTTTTGCACGTGGATCGAGATGTCGAGCTTTTAGCTCAACGAGGTAGGATATCATATTCTACTATTGTATAAAGGTGTTATATGTAATCTTATGCATTTCTACCGGCTATTAACGTATGCAAAGGTGATTTATGTTCTAGATTTGATTTTTTGATTAAAACTATTTTTTGGCATTTTCGGTGGACGGAAGGGTGTTTTGAGAGTTCCTTTCGAGACTTTGAGGTTGTTTTGGGTTTGGTTATACCCGTAGGTATCAAAACAGACGTTTGGAGGCTTTGATTTTGGGTTTATACATGTTTTAGGAGTTGAAAAACTTATTTTTGGGCAGAAAACTCAGAACAAGGACATTCTGGAGCTTCAGTGCACGTTGAATGGCACTCAAGCGCCTAGCGGGTGCTTAGCGAGCGCTGCTCACTGGTGGTGAGGAGCTCAAGCGCTCTGCGAGCGCTTCGCGAGCGCCAGGTCCGCAGGACTATTTTTTAGCCTTTTTCTTTTGATCATTTTTCTCTCATTCGGACTCGAAATTGGGTCATTTTTGTATTCAAATTGAAGCCCCAAAAGTCTTCTTTCAAATGACACCTTTCTCACTTTAAAATTCTTTTTGTGAAAAAAGTTATGACAAAAAAGTGAGGGTATGTCAAAATTTCTTAACCATTTTTCTCCCATTTTTGGTCGAAAGTTTAGAAAATGTTGTTTTTCCTCCTACATGGAGCTTTCTATCAAATTTCTTGTCCCTTGGGAGTTTGTTGTGGATGGTGTGGTGGTGGGCCACTGGACCTCTCTTTATACATGTCGTTGTATAACTAGTTGAAATGCTTATATATCATGTTTTATGTTTAAATCTTATCTTAGAAAAAAAGCATATTTTACGCTTTTTTTCGTTTATTACATGATATGACTTGTGAGTGTTAGGTTTTCAAAGAGTGTTCTTGAAAATTGTAAAAATGGTGGTTTTATGAAAAATCTCAACAAATCATGTTTTGGAGGTTTGGAGCTAACTCTTGGGGTTGAGTCTGAGGTTTTTAAACGTTTTGTTGGAAATAGAGAACAACATTTTGAAAATATTTTGTTTGATCTCCATGGTTCAAGGATTAGATCTCTTATTTATGCATGTGTTGTATAACTATTTTTCTGAAAAATATTTTGGAAAGATTTTGTTGATCTACATGTTGATGGATGGATCTGTATATGCATGTATAATGTATATTTGTGAAATATTTTTATAGTTGAGCTGCGATTCAATTTTTTGATGATTATCTAGATGTACCGGAACGACGTGTGTTTGGCACGAGTTGCCATAGGTGTAAGTCCAAAAATGTGTATAGCGTAGGTACTCAGTTCCTTCGGGTTAGTACTTGTAAATTGAGTTGGTTGGATGCTTAGTTCCCTCGGCTTGTCGCCCGTAAATTAAGCATTCATTGTGGTGGCTCCGTATAGAACTTGCATTTACCTAGCAGGCCTTAAGTGGTTCAGGACTATGGTAAGGGGGCAGGAATCTGTAGTTGCTACCTCTGTCCCTTTGTGAAGGATTCGATACATAGGATTAAATCATCTTTTTCTGCGATGGTACATTTCGCGAGGGAACAATATTTTTTATTACTGTTTTTTCTTAACTGTGGTTGATCATTTGCATTTGTTGCAGTACCTGATTTGAAGGATTAAAACATGGGTTTTATGAAATAAAATCGTTTTAGGAGACTTGTGTAGTCTGATAGAAAAACTTGGAATTTGTGAAAAATTATTTTGGGTTCGGTGGTTGAGTTTAGCTCCCACCCTACATGATTGCATATTTTCTACTTTACAGCTTTGTAGTCTGTTTCTATTGGGTTTTGGCTAACGGGTGGAATTTTTTGTAAAATAATTTTCAGGTGATGATGTGCATGAGGAGTAGCTCTAGTGGTGTTCGCGGTGGCAGAAGACTTTTATAGTTTTTCGTTTTTGGTATGTCTATTTCTGAATGCAGGTTTTGTACGCATAAGGCGATATACCGTATGCATGTTGGATCTGTATGTTATTTATTTATGAGAGATCCTTTTATTAGGTATTCCATTGGTTTCAACAGACGAATTTAAATGTATTAAAACCTATATTTCTCATAAAATTGGTGTTTGGTGAATTTTCACGTGACCCCGAATTTTGGGGCGTGACATTCAGGGCCATATCTCATAATTAAGTAAAACTCTCCCCATATAGAAAGAATTAAGAGATGACCTGTGCTTAAAGGCGCTTACGACGAATTTTTTTGGTAACATTTGTATTTATGACACTTTTAAAACACGGCTTATACATTCAAATAATTAAATATTTTTCAAGTTTTATTTTTTTAAACGTGACTCATTCTGAAAAATACTAATATTATACTGAAACACTATTAGCAATAATATACGAAAAAATTAATTCATGCTAAAATACTCTTACAATCATACTCAAAAAAATATTAAGAAAAATAATATACTTAAAAATCAATTCAATCACAATTTAAATTTCACTATTAACCTTCTAACACCAAAAAATATTTAGGTGCTAAATAAGTACCAAGAATATAAAAAAAATTACTCCCACATCAACATTTAACCGGTTAAAGATAAGATCATAATTTTTTTCCACTCCTCTTATTTATCTCTCTTCTCACACGTCTTTTCTTATTTAAAGAAATCATTTTTTTTTCTCTCCTTGGAACTAACCCCCCCCCCCCTCTCTCTCTCTCTCTTCATTTTCACGTGTTGTATGTGTACTCTTTTTATTTTTCCTCTTATTTTAAAAATTCACTTTTTATTTTTTAATTTTTGTGTGTGTACTCTTTTTGTTTTCTCTTTTTTGTCCTATTTTTTTCCTTGAAAATACTTTTGAAGAATTTAAAAATATTTTTTGGTATTTTAAAAACTCCAAAAAAAAATTTGAAAATAGTTTAAAAAATATTTTTTTGAATCTTTTTTCAAAAAAAAAAGTATAAAAAACCAAAAATATTAATGTCACAAAAGATACTTGTTTTAGTGAAATAAAAAGTTTTAGAATTTTTAGCATTTTTGACTTTGATATTAATTTTTTCTTATTTTTTAGATTTATGTAATTAAAAAGTAGCTTTTTCCAAAATATAAACAAAAATTTAAAAAAAAATCTTTACAACAGTCTCGAAAAAGTTAAACTAAAGAGGAGCTAATTTTTTGACCGGAAATGAAATAAAAATAGAAATGAAAAGTGTGGATGTTACTTTCAAAGAGAGAAAATACTCATTGATTGGAGAGAGAAATGAGAAGAGTGAGAACTTTAATTGTAAATCTCAACTCTTGATTGAAAATTGAGAACACATCCTAACTCTTCAAAGATGGTTTGTTTCTAGAACATTTTAAAAATCTAAGCTATTTTATTATATAGATGTGTTTGCTTTATGTGTTCCTTGACTATACACTCTTACCATTTTTCAAATTGAAAGCACTTAACATTTTTCAAATTGAAAACAGAGCATTTGTTTCCCCTCACCCTCTCTCCCACTCCCATCTCCGTGAAATTGTTGTTGGAAAATAGGTGGATTTTGAACATTTTTTAACATGATTTTAGCTAACTTTGAAATTAAATAATTTTGAATTTGATTAATTTTTTTTTATGATTTCAAGTCTTAATATGTTGCTCTCCATAAGTAGTTTAATTATGAATTTTGTGGCGTTCAAAATCGTTAACGGGTGAATGAGAAATTAACTCTAAAAATATGCCATTGAAGTTGACAAAAGTAGGTAACTTATACTCTATCCCACATTAATTGAGAGAAGGGTTGCTGAGTGCCTTATATAAGTCAAGTGTGGTCTAAAGGGTGTACTTCTTGAAGGTACCCAATTTTGTGAAAGAGGAAGGACCTATCTAATTGTGGGTTCGACACAAACTCCGCACGCGCGCGCAGTGGCCGCCAGCCGGCCGGCCGTGCTGTGCCAGGCCGGGCTTAGGTCCGGGTCCGTGGGCCACGGGTCATGGGTCGCGGGTTGCAGGTCGCGGGTCGGATAAATCTTTATCTTTTTGCTAAAAAATTATTTATTTAAATTTTTTAAATTTAAATTTATTTTATTTGAGGTTACCGTTTTTCTGTTTTCGTTACCGAACCGTCACGGGGTTCGGTTCGGGACCATTGGAGTCAGTCTGAAGCAGGTTTGTGCATGTTGGGCGGTCCAACTGCCAGGTCGAGCCGATTCCATGCCTTTTCGGTCAAACCGATTAGTCACCTATAGAGCCAATTTACAGGCTATTCGCTGCCGAGTTTAAGACTCTGAAAATATTTTGAAATCATTATTCTCCTGTGCTTCTGCTGTTGCTGCATTTTTGCATTTTTTTGGTATTTCGTAAGAGAAAGTTTTCGAACACAGTTTACATTTGCGCTTGCAAAGGACACATTAAATGGATGTGAAGACATCATTTTTGAATGATGAATTGAATAAAAAGATTTATATGGAACAACCGGAAGAATTTGTTATTCCTGGACAAAAAAATAAAATTTGTATGTTCGTCAAATCTCTTTATGATTTAAAATAAGCGCTAAAGCAATGGCATGAGAAATTTGACAATACTATGATGTCAAATGGGTTTAAGAAAAACGAATGTGACAAGTATGCCTACGTTAAAAGCACAAACAAAAGATATGTCATCGTTTATTTTTATGTTGATGACATGCTCATCGTAGGTAGCAATGATCAAATGATCAAATCTACTAAGAAAATGTTGAATAAATAGTTTGACATGAGAGATTTAGGAGTGAGAGATGTTATTTTAAAAATGATAATTTTTAAAACATTTAAAGGAAATGCTTTATCTCAATCACATTACATTAAGAAAATACTTGGTAAATTCTCCAAGAATGATGACCGTCCTGCGAGGACGCCGGCAGATGTAAATCTACATCTATCCAAAAATACGGGCAAAAGCATATCGTAATTGGAATATTCTAAGATTACTGAGAGTCTAATGTACTTAATGAATTGCACATGATCGGATATGGCGTATGCAATAAGTAAATAAAGTAGATACACAAATAATCGAGGGCCAGACCACTAGAAGGTGATAATTCGGGTTCTTAGATATTTAATATACACCCGTAATTACGAATTGTGTTATACTAGATATCCAGCTGTTCTGGAAGGCCATTGTGATGCCAATTGAATATATGATACAAAAGACTCAAAATCCACAAGTGAATATGTCTTCAATCTCATAGGTGCAGTTATGTCTTGAAAATTTTCTAAACAGACGTACAACGCTAGGACAACAATGGAAGCTGAGTTCATAGCTTTAGATAAAGCTAGGGAAAAGCAAAATGGCTATGCTATTTCTTAGAAGATATTCTAGTGTGGCCTAAACTTGTGCCAGCAATTTGCATATTCATAGTGATAGTCAATCTGCAATTGGAAGGGCACAAAGTAATTTGTATAATGGTAAGTCACGACATATACGTCGTAGACACAATACCATTAAACAATTGCTCTCAAGTGAAATTATATCCATTGAGTACATAAGATCAAAAGATAATATCACAAATCCGTTAATCAAAGGTTTGACCAGAGAGCAAGCGAATTACTCATCGAGGGAAATGGGACTAAAGCCTATTACTAAAGAGACGCCTTAATGGTAACCCAACCTAGCTGACTAGAGATCCCAATATTTAGGTTCAATAAGACAACCAAATTATGTGTGACTCTAGGGGAATCACTAGGGAGATTAACTCCTATCTATTTCTATGATGAAATAGTGATGTTTGCAGCACATTTAAGGATAAGTTATGCTTTTAATGATTCTTATACATTGGATATTCAAGTGGAGTATGACAGGATATTCTTAATAAGAATTACCTATATGAGTGTGACCTGGGCCGATTATTTGAGAATTGTTAAGGCTAAATTCTCTAAAATACTCATGAATAACCAGACATGTTCAGGACCGAATTGAACACAACCGTGAGAACCAATTTATGTTAAAAAGATTTTATGTGAATTCTATTTGACTTATACAAATGGATGATAAGTTCAAGACATCATGTTCACTGATTAGTCAGTAAGTCTTATAGTTTCTCACAAGGGAAGTTTCAAAGCCAAAATCTATCTATCCTATGCAAAAAAATTTCTTTTATTGAACTCTCTCTGTGCCTGCATCTTGTTGCATTTTTTTTCTGTCAAATTCTATTAATGTGGGGGATTGTTGGAAAATACGTGGGTTTTGAACAATTTTTTAACATAATTTTAGGTAATTTTGAAGTTAAATAAATTTTGATTGAATTAATCTTTTTTGATGATTTCAAATCATAATATGTTTATCTCAATGCGTAGTTTAATCATGAATTTTGTGGCGCTCAAAACCATTAACGGGTGAAGGGTTGTTGAGTGACTTATATAAGCCGAGTGTGCCCTAAAGGGTGTGTCCCTTCAGGGTATCCAATCTTGTGGAAGGGAAAGAACCTATCCAACGGTGAGTTCGACCCAAACCTCACGCGTGCGCCGCCGCCGCTCGCTCGAATGACTGACCGGCCGACCATGCCGAGCCGGGCGGGCTCGAGTCCATGGGTCACAGGTTGCGGGTTGCGAGTCGCATCAATTTTTATCTTTTTGCTGAAAATTTATTTATATAAATTTTCAAATTTAAATATTAATTGTTTAAATTTAAAGTTACCATTTTTCCGTTACCGTTACCGTATTACTGTTTTTGCATTACATTTTAATTGTTCTAGCAACTTTATTTTTCTTTCATAGTTTGGTTTCCTACTTTATAAAACAGATTGTTTTCTGCCTATTATTTTTCTAAAAATTGTTTACACCTTTCGTTAAAAATCATTGTCAAAGAAATTAAAATGTCCCGTCGAGCACAGTAAGGATCTTTTTATGGGTTTTATTGAGATAAGTTCTATTAACTTTTATTAGGTAAAAATGCTACGTTGAGCGGGCAGTTAACAAATTATAAGATAAAACCTATTATAACTTTTGTCGAGTGAAAAAATTCTGTTGATTGAGTAGTTAACAAATTAAGGCAAGTAACATTTAAAACCAAACAGTAAAAGAAAGAGAGTATAGCTACCTACTCTCTTTCTTTATGCGTTTTCATTAAGTAACATATAATCATGATGCGTTTTCATTAAATAGAACAACTGAAAACGATTATCAATAACTTAAAAGATGAAGTAGTTAATCATTTGAATTTTAAGAGGAAATAATGAAAGATTAAGGACACAACACATGACAATAGCCTTGTATATTTTTTTGTTGTCTAGAGTTAAATTCTTGTACTTCCATTTCATGCATTGTAATCTGTGTTTATTTTTTTTAGCAAAAATTTTTTGTTTCTTTTTACTTTCGTTCAATCTTTCGAATTTTAAATTTCTTTCAATAAAATTTTGAAACTAGGTATATGACTTCAGCACAATCGCTCCACTTTTCATTTCTATCTTGATAGAAAAGGTTTTATTCGGTTAACATAAATCCCAACCAACTGAGCAGCGTTGGCTCACACCGCATCTCTCTCTCTCTCTCTCTCTCTCTCAATTTATAATTTCCTAATATTTCATTTTCCTCTCTTGCTTTTTCATGAGTACAGATCATCGGATACCCATTCTCTGCTACCATCTTTAGATGGGTATCACGAGATTCATTTCATTGCACCCCTTTCTCTATCTATACTACAAGCAGATTTCCCCTGCTTTTTCTTATCATTCTTTTGATTATCATTTGATGGAAGTACTCTTGAAGCCCAGTTTGATCCCTGATTGTGGTTGAAGCTTAGTTGTTTTCACACTTTATTAATTTTTCGTTTGATGGGTTGACGAGTAACATAAACTGGTGAGCCAAGTAAAAGAGAGAAATGGGGACTCGGAACTTGGAAAAAATGGCATCCGTTGACGCACAGTTGAGGTTTTTGGCGCCGCGGAAGGTGTCTGAAGATGATAAGTTGGTAGAGTATGATGCTTTGTTGTTGGATCGATTTCTTGATATTCTATAGGATTTACATGGGGAGGAAATCAGAGAAACGGTAATGAATCCTAATTTATTCGTCTGACTTCTCTAAATATCTCCGTTCTTTAATTCGTGATGTAAATTCATTGGGAGATATAACTAATCTACTGCAACTCTGTTTGGTTTTCTTTTTGTAAATTTTGAGAGGTATATATATATGTCTGTGATATATGGGAAATTCTGTACTGTGCAACTTTCTGTTTATTTTAGTTTTGGTTTTGGTGATGTCAATTTTAGACGTTCTATATGAACATTTGGAGCTATAAGGTCTTTAAAATTATTGAAACTAGTAGTTTATAGATTGTAACTTATAACAGAAGTTATAAGTGTATGATAAATATTGTAACTTATAGTTAAAATAAAAAAACATGTAATTATAATTTGTAGTAGAAGTTGTGGGTGTTTAGAATAGATTAAAATTTATAACTAACATTAACAGTAAAAAATTAAAAATTATAGTAAAAAGCTTTGTCAAATACCTAAGGGTGTTTGGTGTGCACTTTTCTTTAGGTTTGATTATGTGATTATTTCAATTTTAATTTTTGAATCTTTCAACTTTGACTTTTGGTTACATAAATTTAGGTTTATTTACTTGCGTAAGGTATGTACCCAAATAGTATATGTACTTAGTAGTTCTAGCCTATATATATGTTGATTAAAAAAATGTCTTTATATATACGCATATATAGCAATGTGTGTAGATTAAGTGATTTTTGAGGTTTAATTGTGTTTTTTATGGGCTAGAAAAAAAACAGAAAATACCAAAAAAAACAGTGTATACAATTAGGGCAAAACCCCCAACTTATAGTGATATGAGAGCAGTGAGGCAGAAGTCAAAAAAATAGCAGAAAGAATTATATATAAGGTAAATTTTGGTTAAATACAACTAAATTCATTTAGATAGACAAATTACACTTATACTTCTAACCGTTAATTACTTTTGAATAACATTAATAAAAAAATTTAATCGACAAAAATACCCCTCCCCTCTCCCTCAATCTCTCTTTCTCTCTTTCTTTCCCTTTCCCCAATCTCTCTCTCTAATACCTCAAAAAAAATATAACTAATTAAAATAAATAAGTAAATAATTATAAATTTAATTTTTATAAATTAAATAATAAATTTTTTATAAATTAAATAAAATTATATTATCAAAAT
>JAOTRH010089398.1:0-16668 GCA_034768845.1 Heliamphora exappendiculata | reverse complement strand
GATGAAGTTAGATCCCTAACTACTAGAGGGTTAGGGATCTAACTTCATCATCAAAATCAATACCCACTGATTCTAACTTCATCAACTACAACTTTGCAAACACCCTAACCCTCTTGTAGTTGTGGTAGCGAGCTAACTTCTCGAGATCAGTAAAGTTGAAGTTGGAGGATGTTGCTCGGTTTATTCTGGGAGAAGAATCATGTAGAAGAACAATGGGTAAGGGGTCGACATCTGGGTCAGTTTTGAACGCCGATGGTAGAGGAAGAAAGAATGACAGAAGAAATCAGAAGGGCCAAGGGAATCCTAGATCCAAGTCACGGGGTGGCGAGCAGAAATCTGGTGGCTGTTGGAACTATGAACAAAAGGGTCACTTCAAGAAAGACTGCAAAGTTCTGAGAAAACAACGGGATGACGCAAATCAAGAAGGTAAGGCTACGGTAAACGTTACAGATGAGAAAAACGTTGATGTTTTGATTTGTGCATTAGATTCCAGAACAGAATCTTGGATTGAGTCGGTACTGGGAATTGAGTCAGTTGATCTGGAATTCTATGAAGATTGTGTCTTCAGCAAACTAAGAAAAGTCAGCTTTACAAAGGAAGTAAGAACTCCGAAATCAGAACGGCGAGCTGGTTCATACTGTTGTTTGAGGGTCATCTCAGGTACCTTTACTTGGCGGCTAACGGTACTTTGTTAGTTTCATTGATGATGCTACATGAAAATTATGGGTTTATTTATATAAGAACAAGTCTGATGTGTTTGACATATTCAAGAACTAGAAGGCCTAGTTGAGAATGAAACGGGTCAGAAACTGAAGTGTTTGAACTCTGATAACAATGGTGAGTACTGTAACATGGGGTTTGAGAATTACTGTGCAGTCAACGGGATCTGAAGGTTGAAGACTATCCCAAAGAAGCCGAGGCAGAATGGAATGGCAGAACGCATGAACAGGACAATTATGGAGCGTGCTAGGAGTATGAGATTGTATGCTGGGTTGTGAAAACAGTTCCAGACAGACACGGTGAACACATCAGCATATTTGATCAACATGGGACCTTCAGTTGCTTTGCATTGTGGATTGCCAGATGAAGTATGAATCGGGAAGGAGATAAAGCTTTCTCATTTACGTATTTTCGGATGTATAGCCAATGTTCACATGGAGCTAGAGAACAGGGTCAGCTTGACCCCAAGTCTCGGAAGTGCGTATTTATTGGTTACGGTATTGATAGCTATGGGTATAGGTTGTGAGATCCAGAAAATAGGGAGACTGTTAAGAGCATGGATGTAGTATTTAATGAGTCTATTTTGTTAAAAAATAAACAGGATCAGAAAGGTGAGATTGTAGATGAGTCAGACTATGTTGAGTTTGAGAGGATGTCTAATAGAGTTTTAGAACCTTGGAATGAGAATACACAGCCTACTCTACAATCAAAACCACAGACTATGTTGAGTTTGAGGCGCCGTCTAATATAATCTTTCAAAGAAACAGGGAGCTGTCACAGAGGAAGAGAAGAGTTACATAGCTAAGGTACCGTACGCGTTAGCCGTAGGTAGCCTAATGTATGCCATGACCTGCACGAGACCAGACATTTTCTATGCAGTGGGAGTTGTAAGCAGGTTTATGTCCAATATGGGCAAGGAGCACTGGGAAGTAGTAAAATGAATTCTGAGATATCTCAAAGGTACTACGGATTATACTTTGTGTTATGATGGCTCGGGAATTCAGTTGCAAGGTTTTGTAGATTCATACCTAGCACAGCACATTGATTACAGAAAAAGTACTACCGGGTATGTATTTACTTTAGGCAGTGCAGCAGTCAGCTAGATATCCAGATTACAGAAAATTGTGACTATCTCTACCACAGAGGCAAAATATTTAGCAGCTACAGAAGCGTGCAAGGAGTTGATATGGTTGAAGGGTTTCTTGAAGGAGTTAGGTAAAGAATAAGACAAGTGTCGGCTGTTCAGCGACAGCCAAAGTACTATACATCTGGCAAAGAACTTGGCATTCTATTCAAGGACCAAGCACATCAACATCAAGTATCATTTTATTCGGTCTTAGTTGGAAGAGGGATAGTTTGATTTGGAGAAGATTCACACGAATGAGAATCCTGTAAACATGTTCGCAAAGATGGTGACAGTAGAGAAGCTGAAGGACTAACTATTCAACTTTAGTCGATTTTCAAGCGTAGAAGACCGGAGGATGGCTCACATTAGCTTCCTTGGTTAGTTTGAGGTGACAATGGTTTTCGAGTATTGAAAGACATGGAGTGGATTTATTTCAAGTGAGATTGTTAAAAAGGTAAAGAAAATCCATTACTGGGACAGACATATCGATTGATCTTGAGACGGATCGATCGGTCTGCAAAAGTACTGCAAGCTGCCCCAGACGGATGGATACACAGATTGATCAGGATTGATAGACGGATCGGATCGATTGATCGGTCTGTAGTAATACTACGAGTAGTCAAAGATAGATTAATGGACAAATCGATTGGGGTCGATAACCGATAGACTAATCGATTGATTTGTTTCGGGACTGCATTTTTAAAGTTGTTAGGGTTGCGGATGGTCTATGGGTTAGATCTAGTTTCTTTTACTGCTTTGCCCCAAAAACATCATTTTTGTATTTTTTTTTAAACTTAGTAAAAAGTGTGAGTCCGTGGACGTAAGCACAACTTGTCGAATTATGTAAATCTATGTGTTTCATCATTGTGACTACTTTCTTGTTCGTTTTTTATTCTTTTGTGGCTTGTGTGTGTTTTGTGTGGGTTGTGGGTTGGATTGTTCATCGTGATCAATTCCCAACATTTCGTAGAAAGCTTACCATAGTTCAAATTGGATATGTAGTTATTGGAGTAAGTGTTGGAGACTCAAATGATGGATGGAGAAACAAAATTGTTTCAAGCACCGACAAAACTAGAAGCGCCTCTTGTTTCAAATAGAGGTGGATGGGTTATTCACATTTTACATTTTGTAGACAGCTTACCTTTGTTTTTTCATTAGGGCTGCCTTGTATTAAGTTTTTTCATTAAGGCTGCCTTGTATTAGACTATGTACTGATTGCATTCTGCTCATGGAGCATGCCACTTTCCTCTGTTCATTACTTGTTTTGTAATATAGTGTATTTTTTTATCAACAGGGGAAAAAGATACACATAATCTGCTTCCCATGAATTATCTTCAATTACTTCTGAACATAAAAAACAATGATCTGCATGTGATCTGATGGGCAATGCAAGTCCTTGTATTGATTCCCAGGATCAAATTTATCTCTTTTTATGCAGTATTCTAGTTCATGGTGGATATATTACTTCCATTTTGTACTAGTTACCCAACTGAAAGGAAAGATTACGTCTTTTGTGTGCCAGACATTCCATTTAAGCAGTGTGGAAGCTGTTGACTTTTTGGATACATTTCTTTCCATGAATCCGGATTCCAGGTATTGTGATGTGGATTGTTAATTTAGTGATTTTTCCATATCAGTTAATTTGTCGCTCATGATTTGTTTTCTTGGTAAGAAACCATTTTTGCTATACTTCTGATTGGACCTGCTTGAATTGTGCATCTAGTGGTTACTTGCATACACACTACCTCATTCTTGTCTACATCTGATAAACTCTCCTTGGTTCTATAGCTTATTTGATAGGGTGTTTGGTTCATGGCTTAATTCTTTGCTTGCTATTTTCACTTCTATTTTATGTGCCTTCATTCCATGTTTTCCTTACCTTTATTTTCTTTTTCATTTCACGTGTTGGTATTTTTATTTGGGTTTATTTTAGAGAATAAATGTTTCCATTGCGTATCGCTCTTGTTAGAAAAAGAGAGAAAGAATACGAAAAATAGTGTATTCTCATTGTGAGATATACACACGTATTTATTAAGTAATGAGAGATTACAGCAAATACTGTGGACATTCCCACAGGATATTATTAATACTTAATATATATTAACACCCCCTCAAGTTGAAGCATAGATATCAATCATGTCCAACTTGTTACAAATGTAGTGAACAAATCAACAAGTTGTTCACCAGATCGAACAAAGCCAAGATCAATAGTGCCGTTCTTATACTCATGGCGGATGAAATGGCAGTCGATCTCGATGTGTTTAGTCCGCTCATGAAACACTGGATTAATAGCGATGTAGGCAACATACTTATTGTCACACCACAACTTGGTAGGACCCATAGGCGGTTTGTCTAATTTAGTGAGAAGTTGTTAAACCTACATGATTTCGGATGTTGCCAACGCTATAGACCTGTATTCTGCCTCAGCACTGGACCTCGACACCACATCTTGCTTCTTGCTTTTTCACGATATTAGGTTCCCACCAACAAAGACAGAGAACCCTGATGTGGATCTCCTATCAATTGGGCATCCTGCCTAGTCTGCATCAGAATAGCTCTCGGTACGGAAATAACCCTGATCATAGAACTATAGACCCTTTCCCGGGTTGGAATGGAGGTACCGGAGGATACGAACCACTGCATTCCAATAGGGAATACGAGAATCAGACATGAACTGACTCACAATGCTGATACGATAGGCAATATCTGGTTTGGTCATGGTGGTCAAATAATTTAGTTTTTTCACCATTCTGCGATACTTTTTAAGGTGAGGAAACAAATCACTGTCACCAAGAAGAAGCTTCACATTTGGATCCATTGGAGACTCCACACTTTTTGCATTAAGCAGGTCGGCATCGCGCAAAATGTCAATCACATATTTTTTTTGAGAAATAAAAATTCCATGCTTACCTCTGGCCACCTCGACCCTTAGAAAATACTGCAAGTGCCCAAGATCTTTAGTATGAAATTGTGTATGCAGAAACGTCTTCAGGCTACTAATCCCAACACGGTCATCGCCACTTATGACAATATTATTTATATAGACAACGAGAAGAATACAACTTGCATCAGTCCGATAAAAGAACACGGTATGATCTTTGCCTGATTGCCGCAGACCAAATTGTTGCACTACCGTGCTAAACCGCCTAAACCAGGCTCGGAGAGATTGTTTTAAACCATATAGAGAACGACGAAGGCGACACACAAGATCAGACCCCCCCTGTACAACAAAACCGAGAGGTTGCTCCATATAAACCTCCTCCTGAAGATCGCCATGGATGAAGGTATTCTTGATATCCAACTGATAAAGCGGCCAGTTTCGAGTGGCAACGAGAAAGAAAAAGGCGAATGGAAGTTATTTTGGAGACTGGAGAGAAAGTCTCAAAATAGTCGACGCCATAAGTTTGAGCATAACCCTTTATAACAAGACGTGCTTTCAAGCGAGCCAAAGAACCATCAGGATTGACCTTCACAGTGTAGACCCATTTGCAACCAACTGCTTGCTTCCCGACATGAAGAGAAACAAGATCCCAAGTGCCATTGTCATCTAAGGCATACATTTACTCCAACATAGCAGAACGCTAACCAGGATGGGAAAGAGCCTCTGAAACACTTCTAAGAACAGCAATAGTATCAACTATAGAAATAAAGGCACGTAAAGAAGTTGACAATCCCTTATAGGAGTCAACATACGAGGGGTGATCCCGACAGAGGCGATAAGGGCGACAGGTAGCAATAGGGGGCTCACTTACCGACGGATCAACCGACGAGAGAACTGTCTCAGCAGAAGTCGGATCACGTGAGGGCGAGGGTACAGGAGGTGACGCCGAGTGTGGCTCAAAAAAGCGGCAGGAGTATATCAGTAGTAATCCGAGAGACCAAAAAATCGGCAAACAGAGGGGAGAGAGGTGACTCACGACCCGGAGATGGAACAGGAGGAGAAGGAGAATAGAAGGGGGTCGATTCAAGAAAGGTAACATCCCGAGGCACAACAAACCGACGAAGCGTAGGACAGTAACACCGATACCCCTTCTGGTATTGAGGATAGCCAAGAAACACACATTTGAGAGCCCGAGCATCAAGTTTAGTGACCTATGGCCTGGTGTCATGCACATAGCATACACAACCAAAAATTTTAAGAGGTAAGGAATGCACATGCAACATAGGAGCTAACACAGATATCGAAAAAACACCACCCAACACAGTAGACGGCATGCGATTAATAAGATAATAGGCCGTAAGAACAGCCTCACTCCAAAAATGATGAGCAACATGCATATGACATAGAAGAGCACGGGCTATTTTCAAAACATGTCTATTTTTTCGCTCAGCCACCCCATTTTGTTTGGGAGTATCAGGACACGACGTCTGATGAAAAATGCCATGGCTCACCAAAAACTCCCTCATGGTAGTAGACATATATTCCCCCCATTATCACTACGCAAGATCCTAACACAGGTACCAAATTGGGTTTGCCCAGTCTTACAAAATTGAGTAAACACCGATAAAATCTCAGATTTATTTTTCATTAAATATAGAAATGTGACACGAGAGTGATCATTTACAAAACTCACAAAATAGGGAAAACCAAATAAAGAGGTGACCAGACTAGGTCCCCAGACATCAGAGTGTACTAACTGAAAGGGAGCAAAAGCTCTTTTATTGACTCGAGACTTGAAAGGAACACGCAGGTTCTTGGTAAAACAACACGACTCACACTCAATAGCAGACACAGACCGTAAATTAGGGTAAAGAATTTTAAGACTCGACAAATCAGGGTGCCCAAGACGACAATGAATATCAAGGGCAAAAGAAGACAAGACAGAATACGCTTGAGCAGGGGCAGCATCTAGCAGGTACAACCCTCTCGAGACCCGTCCTTTACTGATAATCCTCTTCTACATAAGATCCTGAAAAATATAAGAATAAAAAAATGTCATAGAGCAACTCAAATCAGTAGTAACCTGACTAATGGATAATAGATTAAAGGGATTATCAGGAGTATGCAAGACATTGTATTAAGAAAGGGCAGGAGTTGGTGTCACAACACCACAACCCTCAACAGCTAAGGAGGATCCATTAGCCACCAAAACACTAGCATGACCAGGGGTCAGCTTATAATCTGATAGAATGCTTGATGATCTAGCCATATGAGTAGAAGCGCCAGAATTAATAACCTAGGTGTGGGGGGTAGCCATACGTGCAGTAGGATTACCTACAAAGGTGGCTGCTGGTATCTCAGAAGAACTTGTATTCTGTCCAATCTGACCATACATATACTGGTCATACTTTGCAGCAGTCATCTCAACAACTCATCTGGTCGAATTTGCGGCCCCTTGAGAACTTAGCTATATATAGTTCTACTGGCTGAAATCAAATGTGGATTTGGCCACCAGTGGGGGCTCCTATGAAGCTTGTAGCATTCACTGTGAATGTGTCTCTGGATTCCACAATAATAGCACGTATGGGTCTCACGACCACCATCATGACCTCCTCTTCGACCAGACTTGTTACCATCGCCCCGACCGCGGCGGCTACCATGAAAACCCACTAAAGCAGACTGATCAGAGGTCTCAACAGGAGATGTACCAATACCACGAGACCCATCCCGACGGGACGCTCGACTCATACGTCGGAATGTCTCGAAGAGAGTGAGAATGTCTACCCTAGCAAGAATCTGAGAGTGAGCAGAGTCAAACTCGGAATCCAAACTGGCTAAGAAGCACACCACCAAAAGTTGCTGCCTCTGTTGCTGAAACTGAGACAACTGATTTGTGAACGGGAGAAAGCGATCAAACTCATCAGCCAAAATCTTGAATTGCATAAAATGATCATGAAGAGGCTTTTTGGACTGCAGGATTGAAAGAAACCTTTCATGACATCATATACGCAAGAGAGATCATTAGTGGCTGATTAGATGGATTTTAATGAGGACTAGATCTCTTGCACAGTATCAGTGTTCGCTACCAAAGCTTGAACGGAAAGATCCATTGAGTTGAGCAACTGACTAAATATTCGGGCATCATCCCGGGTTCAAGTCCAAAAAGTCGCTGATGTTCATGATGGAGGATCATCAAACAGTAGGAATCCAACTTTATGCCTTGCAAAACCTTAAGAACACTTTTCTTCCATCAAGTATAACCATTGGTGCCATCAAGTCGCCGATTAGCCAACTGTGTGGATGACGAGAACACCTATGTGGTACGCTGCTGACAAGCTTCAACCTGAGATCTGACATCCTTATTCACCAACAAGGGGACCAAAAAATACCACAAAAACACAAGTTTCAATCTACACGGAGGTATAACAAAGGACCACACCAGATCCTCACAGCATCATCAAACTTGTAGACATCATGGAACTACACTGACGGACTGATGCAGTGAGGGAAAGAGAGAAAAGTTGAGCCAAGCGACTGAGGAAGGGCTTACAGGGACTGTCGGAGTCTAGAAGTGGTCGGCGAGGTTGAGGAAGACCCTACAGTAGTCGGCGCAAGCCCTGGATGGGCTGACAGTGGTCGTTGGAGGCGGAGGAAGACCATACAATGGTCAACACAAGCCCTGGAGGGGCTGACATAGGTTGTTGGAGGCCCTAGATGGGCAGACGGTAGGCGACGTCCCCCCCTGAGGGACTGACGAGGGTCGAAAATACCCTAGGAAGGTCCGCCGAAGGTCGTCATCACCCCTGGAGGGGTTGAGGAGGGTGAGCGACGCACCTGGAAGAGCCAACAAGGGTGGCGCACGCTTTTAGGAAAGTCGACGGTGGTCGGCGTGGGATCCTGGAAGGCCGGCAAGGGTCGACGACGACTGCTGGAGGGCCGACAGAGGTCGGCGAGCGTCTGGTGGTCGGCGGCTAGGGTTAGGGTTTTTGGTTGGCGGCTGGTTCTGGTGGGAGATAGGGTTTCGTGGTGGCTAGAGTTTCATGTATTCTCATTGTGAGACATGCACACGTATTTATTTAAGTAATGAGAGATTACAGCAAATAATGTGGGCATCCTCACAAGATATTATTAATACATAATATATATTAACAACTTTGTCTCCACACAAAAGATGCAAAGGACTTTGGTGGTTGCATCAAATCATTGTAGATTTGACATTATATCATTTGTAAGCATATGTATTGCTTCTCATTTTTTGTAGATAAATCAAATGCTCGATATGTTTAGATTTGATGCATATTATGACTGCTGCTGTGATTTCTTCATTCTGTCCATTAGCTGGTACCGGATAATCCTCTTGCAGTGAAATTCATGAATCTTTCTTCTATCATACTTTTTTTTACATGTTATGAGAACACTTAGCTCATTTTGCTTGCTATTGTGGCTGCAGTGATATACTGTGTGCTTAAGTATACTGTAGATGCAGACCATGAGTATCCAAACATGCTAAATGATGCCCTAGTCGAACTACGTGACACAGAGATGCTCTCTTTTCTTCAAGTTTATCCAAATGCATCTAAGTTCATGCTACATCTATAGTGCTTAGGTTGGGCCAATTCCAGAGCTGCTTTTCTCACTGTTTTCATCCTTGCTGCAGTGGACATGTTAAAATCCATGACTTCTTCAGGGTTCTGAGATTGAAGGCCTGCAGTTTTTCTGAAAAGGTCGGCTAAAAAGGTTTATTTTCTTTAGGTTTTTTCATTTATTTTCTAGTCTTTTTTTTTAGTGTACTGATCTTTATTATGAATACTAGTTTGCCTGTTTGTGTCTCACAAGTCACATGCCTGAAAGGCCTTCTCTGGTTGGCCATTTTGGTCCTTCTTTTAAACACAAAAAAGCATCTTCAAACTCATGGCGTTTGAACTTGGAACTTATTTTTGTTTTTCATTTCTAAAAAATATTTCTGTGCTTTATATTCAAATGTGCTTTATAGTTTGCTCAATTAGAATGGAAAAGTTTTCTGCTACACAATTAAATTGGGATGTTGAATTGTGGATGCTAACTATTTTTTTAGGGTAAATTACACTGATCACCCATCTGGTTTCTAACAAAAACAGAAATCTCCCATATGATTTTTGAAATGTCACTAGTCTTCCCTCATGTTTAATTTTTGTATTAAATTAGTATAACCGTTAAATTTTTGTTCTGCTGCGTCTTGTTTGATGTATTTTTCGAATAAATTTTTATGATCCAATCCGTTCATTACGTAGAACTCGTCGTGTTTGTTAAATAAGTAAAATTTTATATTCATCTGATACCTGTAGCTAAATGATTGAGTAGCATTTGTTTTACAATGTTTTTTTAAATTATAATTTTTATTTATTTATTTATAAAACAATATTAGGAGATCTTATTCAATCACTTAGTTACAGATATCGGATGAATCTGAATTTTCACATGCTAAACAAACTCGAAAAGTTCTACGTAATGAACGGATTGGATCATAAAAATTTGTTCAAAAAATGCGTCTAAAAAGGCGCAGCTGAACGAAAAATTAACGGTTAAACTAATTTGATGCAAAAATTAAACCTGATGGGAGGTTAGTAACATTTCAGAAACCATAAAGGAGGTTTTTGTTTTTGTCAGAAACCAGAGGGGTGGTTAGTGTAATTTACCCTTTTTTTAATATATGATTGTTTGTGGATTTTGTAGTTGTGCCATTGTCCAAGGGTCATTCATAAATATCTATTTTAAATTGATAGTGTACATCAAGAATCCATGCTGGATTCTTCTGAAGTTACTTTTCAGGCATCATCACCATTATACCGACGTTTTAAGAAGGATTTGGGTTTGTGTCAGTTGCTAATACTTTTTGCTCAGATCTGGACGTGTTGGACACATTTTAACAGTGTTCATTATTCAAAACTAAAATTCATAAATTTGGACAGGGGTTGGCCGTGTCCTGAAAACTGGTCAATATGTAACTGGCAGACCTTAGCGTCATGCTACCATTTTCTACGATTTTAGAGAAAATGTTTAATTGTGAAATATTAAGTCAAAGGTTCATATAAAACTTCAGTTTGACAACTATACAAAAGGAAAATGTGAATTGCCAAAGGATTTTGGATGGAGAGAGAAGTCATCCTAGTTATGTTTGTCAGCATTGGTGATACCTTGCTCTTGACTAATGTCACACCTGATTAAACCCCTGTTTGGGATGTCTAAAAAGTTTGGCTTTAAGAGTTATAGCTTTTTTAGAAGAAA
Organism: Heliamphora exappendiculata; assembly: GCA_034768845.1. Classification (NCBI taxonomy): domain Eukaryota; kingdom Viridiplantae; phylum Streptophyta; class Magnoliopsida; order Ericales; family Sarraceniaceae; genus Heliamphora; species Heliamphora exappendiculata. Next base: position 5,677 of record JAOTRH010089398.1, on the reverse strand, counting down.
AAAAAAAAAAAGAAAAAAATGTTAGATTGTTTGGAATAACTTTTTGTAGTAATTTCTATTTTTTTTATTAAAATGTGTAAAATACCATTTTTGCTTTTAAGTTGTACTGCTTGGAATATTGGCACGACTTTTGTTTTGGTTTTTGTGAGGAGAATTGACTTTTTTAACTAATGGTATTATAGTCATTTTACTTTAAAAAAGTTAGTATTGGGGATTGATGTAAGTTTTTTTTCTTTTGGAAAAAAGAGTGAAAAAAAGTTAGTGGCTTTTTAGAGAGACCAAATAGTATAACTTAAAAGTTGGCTTTTTTTGCAAAAAAACCCAGCTTTTAAGAGAGCCTAAACAGGGCCTAACTCCTTTGTTATCACTTCAAAGAAAGCTATACATATATGTGTATATATAATTAATTTAAAATCATATAGAAATGAGGGCAGCAAGAATTGAATGATGTTCTTCAGATGGGTTCGCACTAGTTGCCACAAGGCTACAGCAATTATCGCAATTATCACAATCATTCCTGTTTTTAAAGAAAAGCCTTATGCACGATGCTGGTAGTCTAGCAAAAGGAAAAGACAGTTATCTGTTCTTTTTATTTCTGAGAATGTGCTTTTATTCATTGATGGCTAACACTCACATTTACTATTCAAAACCAACATTACCAGCATAGCATATTTGATTTCTGAATCATAAACTAATATTATCATATATACCATATTTGCACACCGCATATAGAATTTACCTTGTTTTTGTTGTGCTACTATAATTTCTGCCTTCTATACTCCTATTTTCTTAAGATTTCAAGAGTTGCCATGTAAGTTTAAGTGTTGCGTAGTGGCCATGTCCATATCTGTATTGTAGATGTCAGCCTATATTGTGTCTTGGTAATGACTTGAACATTGTTGTGGATGACATAGAATGGGTAAAGGAAAATTGATTGTTGTATAACAATAGAGGCAAAACTATGCCTAGATATTTAGAATGGACAGATGAGGCATTTATCATGGAATGAAAGGAGAGATATGTTGCACAAATTTTGATGACTTAGTGTGTTGAATAGCTTGATCTACGTTGTTGAGTCTATTTCTTAAAAGCATAAGTTTTTTGGACAATGGGTGGCTCAACTTGATATCAGAGCTGGGTTGCTCTTCTTTCAGTGTGCCGAGTATCCGGCTGCTGTGATCCAGGGGGTGTCTTAGATTGTCCCATATCGCCTATTGAGAGGCCTTTCTGTGTGGTTTATAAGGCTCAGCTTTTTTTTTTCTTAACACCTGTGTTTTAAGGAATTGTATAGACTGAGCTTTTTAACTTAGTGGATAGACTCACGAGCCTGTTTGATTGTCGTCCACGATGTGTGAAACAACACTATTGCAAATTGCAGCTACTAAATTGGAGAAAGGTTCCATACTTTTGAAGTTATTCATCATTTCATTTCATGGCATGTCTCATGGAGATTATTCTATGTTGTAGATATTTGGGCTGCTTGATGTGGACAAAAATGGTAAAATAACATTCAAGAAGGTAAGAATTCTCTCCCTCTGTGTGTGTGTGTGTGTGTGCTCGGTTGTGTTATGTGTCTATGTATGGCAACGTGCATATATATTTACGTGTTTCAGACTGGCATACAGGTGTACTCGCCCAAACAGAGTAGCATGCATAGAGAAACAGATTGATGAAGTCCTTAGAATTCACGGTTGACTTTTGATGCATATTTCTAGAGTGTGAATTTGATGATGGTGAAGTGACAGGAAAATGAACTGTTCCTTTGGCAAGTACATAATTTAGTTTTCCTAAAGTCAAAATGAAACACCAGGTGTTTAAATTGACAACCTTGCTTTATATTTTTTGCAAGTAGTCTATATATTAAGACTTTAGGAGTTAAGAATCGTCACTTATTGTTGAGCCAGTTTAAACTTTATACATATAGTTTGATATATACAAATAGTTGGGAGTTATAATTTATTTATGTTTGCATCTTTGATTTGCAGCGGGGTGAGAAAAGGGAAGAGAAAATTAGAAAAGGACAATCAAATCAAAGAAGCTATTTCCTCCCCCTTTTTTTGGTTGTGTTGGGAAAATGAGAATGAAATTGGGGTGGTTTTCTGAATAGAGTATGTAGTTCTTCTGTTAAATCAATATTCACTTGAACATTAATCTTTCATTCCAAGATTATTGAGATTATTCTAAGTAGTTAAGATAACTATCAATTGAGCAAGACAATAAAGAACCATTCTAACTGAGATACCAGCATCTACATGAAAAACTCAAACTTGGGAGAAAACCACAGACTCACACATGACACTAGTAATTGAAGACCAAATACAACTTGAAAGATTCAGGCAACAAGATCCTCTCTACTCTAAGACCAAGACCAATTTGTAGTTTCGATCTTAAGCCACATCTATTCAGATGTCATTTTGTACTTTACCAGTCTTCATTAAGCCACATTGAGTTGTATTCACTAGACGGTCTTGGGGAGAACTCAACCCAAAAAGCTAACTATTGAGCTTGTTAGATGTGATAATTTTATGAATCATATGAATCATAAATTGTGAATCAACTTGTAAGTTGAATTGCGAATTTTAAGATTTATCACGACTATATCACAAAATAGATCCACTCATAGATTTTTATTGATATATCCATGAATAGTGAATTAATTTGTGAGCTAACTCATGAATCGTAATATTCTGATAGCTATGGTATAGGACAATCCAACATAACAGATGAAATATAAGTGACTGTCATATAAGAGAAAAGGTTTGAGATGCATCAGGAAAGGGAAATGCAAGCTCTCAAAAACATCTAGACACATTCGTTCTATCTATTAGACCTATCAGTAGCTGATGAACTGGTGAATAACAACAAACTCAGGATTGAAACTGATATGAAGTTAAGGTTTAAAGGTCAATATGAAGCAGCAAAAAGAATTTACCAATGCCTAAGAAATAGAAAATGCAGTTCAAGCATCAAGATAGATAAATTGCAAGAGTTTGAACAATCTTAACCCAATAGATATTATATGCATTTATCATCACCACACAGATCTATTGCATTAGAACCCAAATGCAGCGTTATTCAATTCAACGTGTCTAGAAAGGGTTATATATGAAATCATGAAGAAATAGGCGAACGAACAAACTATAAGCAAAGATATCAAGAATTTTCTGGGGTAAGAATTTATAAATCTCTCACGATTTCCTAGAAATCAGTTGCATTGTATGACACTTCCACACATTTCATTCCAGAATGCCTAAAAAGTAGGCTACAATCAAACAACCCTAATATTTACCTTTCAACTGAAATTTGTTTGCTTTGAAATCTGCAATGCTCAATGCTCAAATTATGGAACGTTGCTCATGGATCAACTAAGCTAGACTCAAATAAAGTACAGATCCTTTTAAATGAAATTTCCAATGCGTAGAAAAATGACAAAAGAATTCCACAACATTTTTCTGCACAAAATGAATATTTTTTTGTCTAGAAATTCATGTTCTTGTTTGATTGCCCATAAAATATTTAATGGGTATGTGTTATCTTGTTTCTCTCTGATTTGTTTCCCTCGTCAATTCCGTGGTCCAGTCATAGCATTAGTGTAGTAGCTGGTTTTCAGTATGGTCCAACTATAACCCTTTATGCATGATAGTTGTTTTTGAGACCCTTTATTGGTGCCAATTTTGACTCAACAAGGCCAATATAGTGCAAAGTTTTCTCATGGATGGAAAATTTGTTTCCTGCAGTTCCTATATGGGTCAACTCATGTCCTAAAGCACCCACTATTCAGACAAGCTTGTGAATTTGCCTTTGCTGAGTGTCACGCTGGTGAAAACGATTATATTTCTGAGCAAGAAGTATGCCTATTTCTTCTCTTCTCTTGATATTCTCTGTTGTTAATACCTGGATAATCTTTAAGTTGTGCACTTTTGGTTGGCAAATGCATGTGGCACAGTTGGGAGATTCTGTTAGGCAGGCAATTCCAAACTTGAATCAGTATGAGGTGAGTAATTGACATATTTATTGGTTCAATGCCCAAGTCATTTTAATCCATACATTAACCTTCGATCAGGCTCCGTTTGGAATATAGCTTATTTTCTTATTTTCTTATTTTCATTTTTATTTTTAGGGAACTTTTTCTCGTCGTTTTGTCAAATTATTATACTTTTCCAACTCTTCTCATCAAAATGAGCTGGAAAAGTAAACAGTTTACTAAAATATAAAATAAAGATAAAAAAAGACAAAAATAAGTCAATAAGTCATTTCTATTACTTATTTTTTCGTCTTTAGAGAATTTTTTCACATCTTGATCAATTGTTGTACTTCTTCTGTTTCTTTTATCAAGATAATTTGGAAAAGTAAAAATTCTTAGCTACAAAATAAACCCGTCATGAATAACCTACTAAAGATTTTGTTCAACCTGACATTTGCAGATCCATGAACTCTACAAACTATTCGATACCGATGGCGATGGGAGGATCACCCAGGATGATTTTAGTACCTGTTTAAGAAGAAATCCACTACTTATAGCACTTTTCTCACCCCAGTTAATGCACAAGAACTTATCGGGGTCGGCGATGGGATGCTAAAGGAGACGGTGTGATGGATTGGTTGATTGATCGATTTTTGTTGCGGGTTTGGATCTGTGAAACATTTTGGTTCTTTCACAGAGCAATGGAGTGATGAGGGTGTCTTTTTCTGGCAAATATTTGAGAGCAGGTAAGCTTTTGGAAATTTTACTCTCCCTAACTAGACTTGTTGGGTAGTATTATTGCTTTTGTTTCGCTTGCAAAAACATGGCTTGATGTTGATTGTATCCATTAACTAATCCTATTCGGTGAAGTCCTCTAGCATTATGTTATGTTTGGTTCTTACAGTGTTGCTCCAAGAATTATAGGGTGTTTGTTGAAAATTACAATTCAGCCCCTGTTTGGCGTTACTAAAGTTATAGTGTTTGGCATCTTTAAGCTCCTTATTTCTTTTTTTTTTTTTCTTTTTTTAAAAAAAGAAAACAAGCTATACACATTCCAAACTTTATTTGTTTGGAGTGAAATGATTATAATATTTTCAATTAAAACGCCTAGTTCTATTCCAAACAATTAAAATTAAAAATGTCATGTCAATATCTCAATCAATATAATTTAAAAGTAGAAAGAAAATAAGAGCATATTAAATATTTTAATAAAAAACAAAAAAAAAGGAGCTATCTTAAAGAAATTATCTCAAATATTTTTTCTCTTGTTTTTCTTTTTTAAAAAATAGTTTAACTTATTAAAATCTAAGTGTTTATTTGGATTAATTTTTAGGTGTTTTGAAATCATCACAAGTACATATTTATTTGTGCTTCATGTATTGAATGGTAGATCTTACATACATGTGTGGTTATAATGATTTGAGACTGGTCCTAAACAACCTATATTTTTATTTATTTAGGACCCATTGTTTTAATGGTTGAGAAGTGTTCCTCAACAGATGGTAAAGATAATTGGTCATTAGCAAAAATAACTACCCAAATAGGTTTTGGATTTCATGATTCAAAGATGTTCATTTGCGAAGAAGTCTACAATTTGGCCTTTTATTTTTATTTTTTAGCTAAGAAAATTATAAAATAACTAAATTTAGCTTTTAATCCTGTTATCAAACTATGCCTTAGCACAAAAATACAAAGACCCAAAAAGAGTACTAG
>JAOTRH010089387.1:0-16669 GCA_034768845.1 Heliamphora exappendiculata | reverse complement strand
CAGGTCCTCCCCGGAGTGGAACCCGCCGTCGGCCAGCGCGGCGTACACGCGGGCGACCAGCGGCTCCTCCGCCCCGTCGGCCGGGGTGGCGCTCACCGCGGCCGCCGGCTGCCCAGCAGCCACAGGCGCAGGGCGCGCGGTTCGGTGCCGGCACGCATGCGCGCGATGTTGCCCCGGTGCGTGTAGAGGATCAGCACGGCGGCGAAGGCGGTGAAGCACAGCAGCGGTATGCGCCCCGCGCCGCCGGGGGCGGCGCTCGCCACGGCGGCCGCCACGGCGCCGAGGATCGAGCCCAGGCTCACGAACCCGGACAGCACCACCACGGCAAGCCAGGCGAGCACGAACACCGCCACCAGCCCTGCGCTGATGCCCAGCAGCGCGCCCAGGAGTGTCGCCACGCCCTTGCCGCCGCGGAACCCGAACCACAGCGGGTACACGTGCCCGAGCAGGACCGCCGCGCCGCACAGCGGCACGCACCATGCCCCGAGCGCCGCCGGCGCGCTGCCGAGCACGGGCAGCACCGCCGGGGCCAGCACGCCCGTGGCGATCCAGCCCTTGAGGACATCGATGACCAGGACGGTGAGCCCGACGGCCTTGCCCTGGGTGCGCAGGGCATTGGTGGCCCCGGCATTGCCGCTGCCCATGGTGCGGATGTCCACGCCGCGGAAGCGGCCGACCACGAGGCTGCCGATGACCGAGCCCAGCAGGTAGGCGAGCAGCGCCTTGGCGAGGAGGACGCTCATGGGTTTACGAACACCTCGGCGAGCATGCAGCGCACGCTGCCCCCGCCCAGGCGCTCGATGGTCGGCACCGGCACGGCGAGGACCGCATCGGTGGCGCCGGAGAGCTGCGCGAAGGCCTGCGGCGAGAGGGCGCGCCGCGCGCTGTCGGACATCACCAGCACGCTGGCATCGCCCAGGGCCTCATCCCAGGTGGACAGCTCCAGCATGTTGCCCGCGAACTGCGCGATCTCCGCGTGCCCGACCTCCACCAGCGCACGGCCGCTGGCGCGCAGGTGCTGCAGCACGCGCTCGCGGTCGGCGGCGGCGAGGGCCTCCGCGCCCACCAGGGCGACCCGCTGGCCGATCCACAGGCACACGTTGGTGTGGTACAGCGGGCGGCCGGAGCGGTCGCTGGCGGCGAACAGCACCGGCTCGTAGCGCAGCTCGCGCGCCCACTCGCGCACCAGCTCGGCATCGGTGCGCGCCGAGGTGCACGCATAGGCCACCCGGTTCACGTGATCCAGCACCAGGCTGCCGGTGCCCTCGAGGTAGCGGCCCTGGCCCTCGTACCAGCTCAGGTCGAGGAAGTGGCGCACGCGAAAGCCGGTGCGGCGGATCACCAGGTCGATGATCTCCTGGCGCCGCTCGGGGCGGCGGCTCGCATGCGCCATCGGGTACACCACCAGCGTGCCGTCGGCGTGGAAGCTCACCCAGTTGTTGGGAAACACCGCATCGGGCTTGGGCGGCTGCGCGCTGTCCTGCGCCACGCACACCTCGATCCCCTCCCCGGCCAGGGCGTGGGCGAGGTGGTCGAACTCGGCCAGCGCCGCACCCGCCGGCGTGCCGGCCTCGGCATGCTGGAAGGCGTTGTCGGCGGCGGTCTCGGGGTTAAAGCCGAAGGCAGCCGGGCGCACCATCAGCACCGCGCCCGCGCACTGCGCGCCGGCGGGCGGGGTCGTGGGGGTGTCGGCCGGGGCGGGCATCGGGACATTCTCGCACGTCCCAAATCCGCCCCGGCAAGCGCGCCGCGGGCGGGCACCGCGGGGCTGTCAGGCCCGGATGGCCTGGGCGCGCTCGCCGCTGCCGGTGCTCTCGAGCACGTCCAGCGCCGGCATGCGCTGGGTGAGGTCGACCGGCGTGCCGCTGAGCAGGCGCATGCAGTCCGCCGCCGGTGCGGGGCGGGCGAACAGGTAGCCCTGGGCATACGAGCAGCCGAGCTGGCGCAGCTTCTCCAGCTGGGGCCAGCCCTCGATGCCCTCGGCCACGACCTTGATGTTGAGGTGGCGGGCCATGGCGATGATGGCGCTGACGATGGCCAGGTCGCTCATGTCGGTGACCAGGTCGCGCACGAAGCTGCGGTCGATCTTCAGGGTGTCCACGCGCCAGCGCTTCAGGTAGGACAGGCTCGAGTAGCCGGTGCCGAAGTCGTCGATGGCGATGTGCACGCCCAGCTCGCGCAGCTTGCCGACCGCATCCTGGCTGGCCTCGCGCGCGCGCGCCTCGCGGCGCTCGAACACGGCGCTCTCGGTGAGCTCGATCTGCAGCATCGCCGGCTCCAGGCCGTGCTGCTTGGTCAGGCGCGAGATGGTCTCGGCGATGTTGGAGCGCTGCAGCTGCACCGCCGACACGTTGATCGCCACGGGGACGATGCTGGCGCCGGCCTGGCGCCAGCGCACCGTGTCCTCGATCGCCCGCTGCATCACGAAGTCGCCGATCGGCACGATCAGGCCGGCCTCCTCGGCGATGGTGACGAAGCGCTCGGGGCGCACGTAACCGTGGTTCGGATGCTTCCAGCGCAGCAGCGCCTCGAGGGCGACCACGCGGTGGGTCTCGATGTCGACGATCGGCTGGTAGTGCACGTCCAGCTGCCGGCTCTGCAGTGCCGTGCGCAGGCTCGACTCGATGGCGATGCGCTCCTTGAGGCGCTTGTCCATGCCGGGGCTGAACAGCTGGAAGTTGTTGCGGCCGCGGTCCTTGGCCTGGTACATGGCCGTGTCCGAGTGGCGCAGCAGCTCGCCCATGTCGGTGCCGTCGTGCGGGTAGAGCGCGACGCCGATGCTCACGGTGGTGACCAGCGTGCGCCCGTCCACCACCATCGGTGCGCCCAGCGCGTGGTTGATGCGGCCGGCGGCCTCGTTGACCTGCTCGGTGTTGGTGACCCCCTTGAGGATCACGACGAACTCGTCGCCGCCCATGCGCACGACGACATCCTCGGCGCGCATGGTCGAGCGGATGCGCTGCGCCACGGTCTTCAGCAGCTTGTCGCCGGTCTCGTGCCCGCGCGAGTCGTTCACGTGCTTGAAGCGGTCGAGGTCGAGGAACAGCACCGCGAGCACGCTGCTCCTCTTCTGCGCCTCGGCGATCGCCTCGGGCAGGTGCGCCTGCAGGTACAGGCGGTTGGGCAGGCCGGTCAGCTGGTCATGGTGCGCGAGGCGGTCCAGCTCCTGGTGCTTCTCCAGCAGGCTGCTCTCGACCTTGCGGCGCACCGTGACGTCGTGCACCGCCACGGCGAGCACCGAGTTCCTGCCCAGCGTGATCGGGTAGCAGGTCGCCTCGACGTTGCGCTGCGTGCCATCGGCGCAGCACTGGCGCAGCTCCAGCGGCGCGCGCGAGTTGGCCTCGCGCACGCGGCGCACCAGTTCCGCCCCTTCGACACCCTCACCGCGGAACAGCTCGCCGAAGGTGCGCGAGCGGATCTCCTGGAGGCTGTAGCCGGTGTTGCGCAGCGCCGCGGGGTTGGCGGCGAGGATGCGCTGCGTGGCCGGATCGAGCACGAACGCCGTGGTGGGCCACTGCTCGAAGGCCGCCAGGTGCGTGTCGTCGTAGTTCCTCACCCATCCCGGGGCGGTCGGGCGCAGGCGCTTCACGAGGAAGTACACGCCGAACGCGCACAACACGCCGGCCAGGACGCCGCATGCGAATGCCAACTGGTTCACACTTCACTCCGGAAATGTCCGATCAAGTGTGGCGGAAGCGACCGTCATAACGCCGTGCGCTGCGCACAGTTTGGGTCATGGCCGTCCCCGACCGGGCCCCGGCCCGGCCCCGGGCGTGCCGATCCGGGGGTCGCCGGGGCAGCACGCCGTGCGCGGCAGCGACGGGTCCGCGTAACCGCCCTGTGACCGGATTTGCCGCCGCGGGTTGCAGTGTCACGGGCGGATGCTAGTGTTTCCCGCACCTGATCGATGGCTGCCACTCGCACAGGAGGTCATGCATGCTCCCCAAGCTGATCAAGGTCTTCTTCCTCGTCGCAATTCCGCTGGTGATCCTCGCGCCCTGGATCTTCCGCAACCGCAAGCACCCGCAGGTCGGTGACTCCGGCTCCGGAGCCGAGGGCGTGCTCGTGAGCACCGGCTCCCCGGGGCACGATGCCGGCGGCCACTGCGACGCCGGCCACTCCGGCGGGGACTGCGGCTCGCACTAGCAGCGCCCCAGGCACAGTCCGGGCCTTGCCGCCGCCGACCGGGGCCTGCGGCGTGCGCAGGGACCGTGCCATGCCCTATCCTCACCGCCAGCTTCAGGCGTGGGGATGACCGACATGGCGACGACCCGACCGAGTCCCATCCATTTCCTGCCGGCGTGCGTGCTGGCCGCCGTCGCGGCGCTGGCAGTGACGCCCGCCGCCCAGGCGCGCACGCAGAAGCCGGCACTGCACGGCCGGCACTGGATGGCCGTCACCGGCAAGCCGCTGGCCGCCACCGCCGGGGCGATGATCTTCGAGCGCGGCGGGAACGCGGTGGACTCGGCCTGCGCCATGATCGCTGCGACCTCGACCATGTGGGACACGCTCTCCTGGGGCGGCGAGACGCAGGCCCTCATCTATAACCCCAACACCGGCAAGGTGATCGCCATCAACGGCCTGGGCGTGGCGCCCACCGGCGCCACGCCCGAGTACTTCCACAAGCTCGGCATGAAGGTGCCGCCCGAGTTCGGGCCGCTGGCCGCCGTCACCCCGGGAACGCCGGGCGGGCTCATGACCATGCTGGCCGAGTACGGCACCATGAGCCTGGCGCAGGTGCTGGCGCCGGCGATCGAGATGGCCGACGGCTATCCGATGGAGGCCGAGCTCGTCGGCACCATCGAGCGCAACAAGGAGCGCATCCGGCAGTGGCCGGATTCGGCGCGCGTGCTGCTGGTGCACCCGGGCACCGCGCACGAGGCCCCCTACCCCGGCGAGATCTTCCACCAGCCGGACCTGGCCGCCACGCTGCGCAAGCTGGTGGAGGCGGAGAAGAAGGCGCTCGCCGCCGGCAAGGACCGCAAGGCGGCGATCTACGCCGCCTACGACCGCTTCTACAAGGGGGACATCGCCCGTGACCTGGTCGATGCCGTGCGCGCCCAGGGCGGGCTCTTCACCACCCAGGACCTGGCGAACTGGAAGGTGAAGATCGAGGAGCCCGTGCACGTCAGCTACAAGGGCATCGAGGTGTACAAGCTCAACACCTGGGTGCAGGGGCCGGTGATGCTGCAGGCGCTGAACCTGCTCGAGGGAATGGACCTGAAGGGGATGGGCTACAACAGCGCCCGCTACATCCACACCCTCTACCAGGTGATGAACCTCGCCTACGCCGACCGCGACTTCTACTACGGCGACCCTGCCTTCCAGCCGGTCTCGCCGATCACGGGCCTGCTCTCCAAGGACTACGCGCGCGAGCGCGTGAAGCTGATCCGCAGCGACCGCAACGACCCGGACGTGCGCCCGGGGGATCCCTACCCGTACCAGCACGGCAGCAACCCGTTCAGCGCCTACCTCGAGCGGTGGCACAGCCGCATGCCGGCCACGACGCCCACGGCCATGGCCGAGTTCGACCGCACGTTCCGCCTGGGCACCACCAGCGTCGAGACGGCCGACGAGAAGGGCTGGGCGGTCTCGGTCACCCCGAGCGGCGGCTGGGTGCCGGCGGTGATCGCAGGTCACACCGGCATCGGCCTCAGCCAGCGCATGCAGAGCTTCGTGCTCGACCCGGCCGACAATCCCTACAACGTGGTCGAGCCCGGCAAGCGCCCGCGCGCCACCCTCACCCCGACGCTGGCGCTGAAGGACGGCAAGCCCTGGCTCATCTTCTCGGTGCAGGGCGGGGATACCCAGGACCAGAACCTGCTGCAGTTCTTCCTCGACGTGGTCGAGTTCGGCATGACGGTGCAGGAGGCAACCGAGGCGGCCAACATCACCAGCTACCAGATGCGCGACTCGTTCGGCCAGCACGAGTCCTTCCCCGGGCGACTGACGGTGAACTCCGCCACCCCGCAGTGGGTGCGCGGCGAGCTCACGCGCATGGGCTACACGCTGGAGTTCGAGGAGCGCAGCTCAGGTCCCATCAACGCGATCCTGGTCGACCGCGAGCACGGCACGCTCTGGGGCGGCTCGAGCAACCACGGCGAGGACTACGGGATCGGCTGGTAGCCGGGGCGGCCCGTCAGCGGGCCGCCGCCTCCTGGTAGATCACGGCGCCGCCGAAGACCGTCAGGTGCACGCGCACCGTGTCGATCTGCTCGGGCGGGATCGCGAAGATGTCCGCACTCAGCACGACCAGGTCGGCCAGCTTGTGCGGCTCGATGGAGCCCTTGACCGTTTCCTGGTGCTCGGCGAATGCCGAGCCCATGGTGTAGGCGTGCACCGCCTCGGCGACCGTGATGCGCTCCTCCGGCACCCAGCCCTGCGGGTTCCGGCCATCCAGCGTGCGGCGCGTGACCGCCGCGTAGATCCCCAGGATCGGGTCCAGCGGGGCGACCGGCCAGTCCGAGCCGAAGGCCAGCACCCCGCCGTGGTCCAGCACGCTGCGCCAGGCGTAGCTCAGGCGGATGCGGCCGGGGCCGAGGCGGTTGACCGCCCAGCGCCCGTCATCGATGGCGTGGTAGGGCTGCATGGAGGCGATGATCCCCAGCGGCCCCAGCCGCGGCAGGTCCGCGGCCGCCAGGTGCTGCAGGTGCTCGATGCGGAAGCGACGGTCCGACGGGCCGTCCTCCTTCTCGGCGCGCTCCATCAGGTCCAGCACGGTGTGGATGGCGCGGTCGCCGATGGCATGGATGGAGACCTGAAGTCCCGCACGGTCCGCGCCCTGCAGGGCGGCGAACATCGTGGCCGGGTTCTCCAGGTCGCCGCTGGCGAGGCCGCGGTGGCCGGGCGCATCCGAGAAGTCGGACTGCATCCACGCGGTCTCCGATCCCAGTGAGCCGTCGGCGAAGGCCTTGAGGTTGCCGGTGCGCAGGAGTGCGCTGCCAAAGCCGGCCTCGATGCCCACGCGCGCGAAGTCCTGCCAGTTGCGCAGGGCACCGGCATCGTAGATGCGCACGGTCAGGCGCCCCTCGCGCGCGAACTTCTGGAACTCGCGCAGCTTGCCGGAGGTGTCCTGCACGGTGGGGGTGTCGACCAGGTTCTGCACGCTGGTGACCCCGTGGCGCGCGGCCTCCTGCAGCGCCGCCGCCATCGCCTTGTCCACGTCCTCCGCGGACGGCGCAGGCACGACGCGCTCGATCAGGCCGGTCGCCTGGTCGCGGAAGAGGCCGGTGGGGTTGCCGTCGGGGTCGCGCACGATCTCGCCCCCGGGCACGTCGGGGGTGCTGCGGTCGATGCCGGCCAGCTTCATCGCCAGTGCGTTCGCCAGGACGGCGTGGCCGTCCACGCGCCACACCATGACCGGGTTGTCCGGCGTCGCCTCATCGATCATCTGATGCGTGGGGAGCCTCACCGGCGTCCACAGCGTCTCGTCCCAGTTGCCATCGAGGATCCAGGCGCCCTTGGTCAGGGTCCTCGCGTACTCGCCCAGGCGGCGCCGCAGCTCCTGCGGACTGGCCGCATCCCCCAGATGCACGCCGATCAGCGCGGATCCACCCGAGAGGAAGTGCACGTGCGCATCGTTGAAGCCGGGCACCACCCGCCGCCCCTGCAGGTCGATGAGCTGCGTGTGGGGACCGGCCAGCCTGCGGATGTCCGCGGAGGTGCCCACCGCCAGGATGCGCTCGCCGTCGATGGCGACCGCCTGCGCCTCGGGTGCCTTTGGGTTCTCCGTCCACACCTTGCCGTTGATGAGCACGAGGGTCGCCTCCTGCGCATGCAGCGGGAGCGCGAGCAGGATGGCGGCAAGAAAGGCGGCGCGCGTTGGCAAGATCGTTCTCCCCCAGCCAGGTTCGAGGACGTCGAAGTCGCGCGAGTCTACACGGGCACGGGCGCGGCGGATTTGCGCCCGGGGCGCGAGCGCGCTGCGCGCCGCTGGCCCGCCCCGCCGGCGGAAACTGTGATTGCCGGCACAGTTCCGCAATGCCTTACAGCCTGCCCCGCGGCCCAGCCGCTATAAGGTAAGTGGAACCTGCCAGGATGCAGTGCCCGCCACGCGGGAAGCGCAACGATGAGCGATACCAAGTCCTTCAAACCCGCACCACGCCCGGGCGCCTCCCCGGCGCCTGCACCGGCCGGCCGGGCACCGGCCGCGCCTGCGGCCCGCACCGGCGGCGAAGGCGCCACCGGCAGGGTGGTGCACGATGACCGCGGCAACGCGGTCTGGGACTGGGTGAAGCAGACCGGCAAGCATGCCATCGAGAGCACCACGCGCATGCTGCGCAAGCTCGAGGCACCGGAGCTGAAGTTCGAGGATGCCAAGGACGAGGAACTGCGGATCATGCCGGACCCCTCGACCGGCGGGGGCTACGACCCCTACAACCAGGCCACCAAGCCCGGCCGCAAGAGCTTCAAGAAGTAGCGTCGGCTCCGGGATCCGGGGCTCGCTCCGCGCCTCGCGCGGGGCTACTGGCCGGCCGCGCTCTTGACGAGCTTGCGCCCGGCCAGCCCGAACATCAGGCGCGTGATCCCGGTGAAGAGCAGGTTCACTCCCACCAGCGTGCCGATCGCCCAGACCGAGCTCGACGGCCAGTGCGCCCAGATCAGCCCGCCCAGGATCAGCGCGATGATGCCGTTGGCCAGGATCCACCCGGAAGGGTGCTCACGCTGCAGGCGGAAGTACGTGATGATCTCGAAGATGCCGACCGCGACGATGACCGCAGCCAGCAGCAGGGTAAGCGAGCCCAGGGCCATCAGCGGGTGCGACAGCATGTAGAACCCGCCGACTCCGAAGACCACCGCGCTCAGCAGCTCCCACAGGACCTTCGCCGTGCCACCGCCCCGGAAGGTGGCCACCAGGTGCGCGACGGCGCCAAAGATCAGCAGCCAGCCCACGAGGATCGTGATCCCCAGGGCCGCCATCGCCGGCTCGGCAATCGCGAACATCCCGGCGAGGATGAAGACGATGGCGGCGATGATGTACCAGGTGGTGAACTTCTTGGCTTGCGCGATGACAGGACGGTCCGAGGCCATGTAACCCCCAACGTGTAGTTGCTTATTAAAGGGAGGTTGGAAAAACGCCTGCGAACTCTACACCGGGCCGGCACGGCAGGTCTAATTCCCCGCGGCGCCACGGGGTGGCAGGGAGAGCGCGCCGATCCTGTCGGCGCGCTCCCCCTGCCGGCACGGATGGGAAGGTGGATTACTGCCCTCGTGCCGCCCCGGCCGGGGGCTTACCGGCGGGCACCCGCGCCGCCCTCGCCGGCACGCCCCGGCAGCCGGGCCGCGCCGGGAAATCGCGGCATTCCTGCTCGCGGCGCGACACCGTGGACACATCGATCGCGGTGCTCCACAGGAGCGCCACACTGGCTGCGTAGAAGTTCATGCGGTCCTCCTTTCCCGTCTCTGGGGCGCCATTGCACCGCAGCGCCGTGGCGCCGACAAACGATTTGTCGGTGCACTTCGGATAACCTAGACTCATGCGAACTGCATGAAGCCACGTCGCCTGCCCTCCCTGCTGTCCCTGCGCGCCTTCGAGGCGACGGCGCGGCGGCTGAGCTTCACCGAGGCGGCGCGCGAGCTGCACGTCACGCAGTCGGCGATCAGCCGCCACGTGCGCTCGCTCGAGGAGGAGCTCGGCCAGCCGCTGTTCGTGCGCATGCACCGCGCGGTGGTGCTTACCCCCGCCGGCCGCAGGTTCGCCGAGGACCTGAGCGCGGGCTTCCTGCAGATCCACCGCGCGGTGGAGGCCCTGGAGGGCGGACCGGCACGGCGCCTGCGCGTCTCGGCCGAGCCGGCCTTCGCGGCGCGCTGGCTGCTCGAGCGCCTGGGGCGCTTCTCCATCGCCCACCCGAAGATCGAACTCGAGCTCGAGACCAGCGACGAGCTGCGCGTGCTGGGGCGCGACGCCGACATCGCCATCCGCTACGTGGCCAGCGCCTCGCGCCGCCCGCGCGGGCGTCATCGCCGGCTGCTGTCGATGGAAGGCGTGCCGGTCATCGCCGGCGTGCGCCCGCGGCCACGCCACTGGAACCAGGACGCCGCGGTGCTGGGCCACCGCCTGCTGCACGACGATGACGGTACTGCCTGGCGCAGCTGGTTCGCCGCGGCGGCCCTGGAGGGCTTCGACAGGGCCCGCCACCTGCACTTCACCGACTACTCCCTCACGCTGGCCGCTGCCGAGCGCGGCCAGGGCATCGCCCTGGGCAGCGCGGTGTTCATCGAGTCGGAGCTGCGCAGCGGCCGCCTGGCGCAGATCGGGCACACCCGCGTGCCCTTCGGCGAGTACGTGCTGCTGGAGGGCGGCCCGAGCGGCACGCAGCCGCTGCGCGCGGCCTTCATCCGCTGGCTGACCTCGGAGCTGCCCGCCGCCGCCTGAATCGACCGGGACGCAACTGGCGCCTCGCCCCTCGCTCAGCGCAGGCGCCTCGTGCCGGCGCCCCCGCGGCCCGCACGAGCGCGTGGCGCTGCGTGGGGACCGGCGGGCCGGGCGCCCTAGGCCTGCCGGCCGAGCAGGTTCGCGGTGAAGTTCGGCGGCGGCACGCCCTCGTCGACGATCTCGAACACGCGCTCGTAGCCTGTGTGGCGGATTTTCCAGGTGCCGCCCGACTTCACGTAGCGGTCGCGGTAGAAGGCAGCCCCGCGCACGATGCGCTTCTGCGTGCGGTTGTAGTACCAGTCGGACAGGTACCACAGTCCGTCGGCGCTGTCCGGGCCGGTCAGGTCGATCTCCGGATGGTGGCAGTTGTGGTTGATGACCACATCCGGGGTCACGGAGGCGGCCAGGTACTCGAGCAGCTTGGCCTTGCCGGAGATGGTGACATCGTAGCTGCCGCCGAGGAACCGCGCGCTGACGTCCTCGGTGAACAGCTCCGGCAGGGCCTTCATGTCGCCCGTGTCCATGGCGCGCAGGTAGCGGTACTTCACGCGCTTGATCTCTTCCATCGTCACCAGGTCATCAGGGGTCATGCGGCGCTCCGTGTCTTGGATCCGAGCAGGTTGGCGGTGAAGTGGGGCAGTGGCACCCCCTCGTCGACGATCTCGAACAGGCGCTGGTAGCCGGTACGCCGGATCCTCCAGGCGCCATCCATCCTGGCGTAGCTGTCCTCGTAGAAGGCCGTGCCGTAGGTGGCCCGCTTCTGCACCCGGTTGTAGGTCCAGTCGGTGAGGTACCAGCGCCCGGTGGCGCTGTCGGGACCGGTGAGGTCGATCTCCGGGTGGTGACAGTTGTGGTGCATGACCGCCTCGGGCCCGCTGGAGGCGGCGAGGAACTCCAGCAGCTGCGTCCTGCCCTCGATGGCGACATCGTAGCTGCCGCCATAGAAGCGGGCAGACACATCCGGGGTAAACAGGCTCGCCAGCAGGGCGAGGTCACCGGTGTCCAGGCCGCGCAGGTAGCGATACTTCACGCGCTTGATGTGTTCAATCTCGACCAGCTCGTGCGGGCTCACGGTCACGGCTCCGGGCCATACGGCGTGCACCGCCGCGCAGGCATTGTGCGCGTGCCGCCCCCTGCGGGAGTCGTCCAAACGGCGGTGGTGACCGCGGCCCGGCGGGCGACGCCGGCTGCCCGTCAGCGGTGCGCGTTGGCGCCCCCGGGGAGGCGGCAGATACACTGCACTCACCCGCCATCACGCCTCCGGAGCACGCATGAAGGTCTACGCGATTCTCCTGGCCGCCGCCGCCGCAGTCGCCTCCCCCCTCGCCAGCCACGCAGATCCCGCGCGACCTGCAGTGGAGCGACTGCCCACGGTGAGCGTCGGCGGCAAGCCGCTGCCCTTCTCCGCAGGTGTTCGTGCCGGGGACATGCTCTACCTGTCCGGCGTGATCGGCCTCGGCGCGGATGACAAGCTGCCCGCGGGCATCGAGGCGCAGGCACACAACGCCCTCGACCGGATCGGCGCGACGCTCAGGCAGGCGGGACTGGGGTGGAAGGATGTGGTGCGCTGCGCCGTCTTCCTGAGCGACATGGGCAACTGGCCGGCATTCAACACGGTGTATGCAACCTACGTGGATCCCGCCCACCTGCCGGCACGCAGCGCCCTGGGGGCCACGGGACTCGCCATGGGCGCGCTCGTCGAGGTCCAGTGCGAGGCGTACGACCCGGCACACTGAACCTGCCCCGACCCAGGTAGCCGGCCGCAGTCCAGGCGCGATGAACATGCGACACAGCACGATCCGATCCGGGTGACGGGCGCATGCAGGCAGTACTGCTGAAGGGGCACGGCGGACTCGAGCAGCTCGAGTTCCGCGCCGATGTCCCGGCACCCGTGGCGGGTCCGGGTGAGGTCCTGGTCGCGGTTCGCGCCGCAGCCATCAACAACACCGACATCAATACCCGCCTTGGCTGGTACTCCAAGGCCAACGAGGCAGCGACGGAGGGCATCGTGGAGGCCGCCGCCGCGGCAGGGGACTCCGGTTGGACGGGTGATGCCCTCCGCTTCCCGCGCATCCAGGGGGCGGATGCCTGCGGCCACATCGTGGCGGTGGGGGCCGGTGTTGGCAGCAGCCGCCTCGGCGAGCGCGTCCTCATCGACCCGGTGATGCGCTCCCCTGCGGGCCCGCCGCGCTACTTCGGCTCGGATATCCCGGGGGCATTTGCGCAGTTTGTCGCCGTGCCGGCAGGCAATGCCGTGGCCGTGAACAGCGCGCTTTCCGACATCGAGCTGGCCTCCTTCCCCTGCGCTTACCTGGCCGCGGAGAACATGCTGGCGCGGGCGCAGATCCGCGCGGGTGAGCGGGTCCTGATCACCGGCGCCTCCGGGGGCGTCGGTTCGGCCGCCGTGCAGCTGGCGCGCAGGCGCGGCGCAGAGGTCATCGCCCTGGCCGGGGAATCCAAGAGGGCCGTGCTTTTCGAACTCGGGGCCACGCGGGTGCTGCCACGCGAGGCGGACCTGCTGGCCGAGCTGGGCCACGAGTCCATTGCCGCGGTGGTCGACGTCGTGGGAGGGCCTGGATTCGCGCAGCGGCTGGAGGTACTGGCGCGCGGCGGGCGCTACGCCGTCGCCGGCGCGATCGCAGGACCTGTGGTCGAGCTGGATCTGCGCACCCTGTACCTGAAGGACCTGCGCCTGCTGGGCTGCACCATCCCGGATGCGGAGGTGTTCGGGAACCTGGTGGGCTACATCGAGCGGGGCGAGATCCGGCCCCTGGTCAGTGCCACCTTTCCCCTGAGCGAGATCGCCGCGGCCCAGGAAACGTTCATGACCAAGTCGCACACGGGGAAGATCGTCCTGGTGATCTAGATCGCGAGGGCTGAAACACCCTCATCGGCGAGAGCCTCTACCGGGCACTCTGGAAGCATCCGCAGGGAACGTTCAGGTCCCGCGGCGACCTGCGCGGGGCCTGTCACTTGCCGCTGCCGACGCGTAGCCTATCCGGCGTCCGGCCAGGCACCGCCGGGCCGCGCGCAACGGGAGTCCTGCAATGAGCATCGAGATCAAGTACCTCGCCTGGTCGGTCGTCCTGGGACTCGTCTACGTGTTCGTGGCCGCCGGACTCGGCACCGCGCAGCGCGGCCTCGCGTGGAATGTCGGCAACCGGGATGGGGAGGCGAAGCCTTTGACCGGCGCGGCTGCCCGCGCGCACCGCGCCAGCTGGAACTTCCTTGAGACCTTTCCGTTCTTCGCCGCGCTGGTGCTGGCGGTCGTGCTGACCCGGACAACCTCCGCGAGCACCGCCCTGGGCGCCATGCTGTACTTCTGGGCACGCGTGGCCTACCTGCCGGTTTACGTTGCGGGGATCCCCTACGTGCGCACGCTGATATACGCCGTGTCGATCTGGGGTCTCCTGAAGCTGCTGTTCGCGCTGCTCTGAGCCGGCGCCAACACAACCTCCCGCGGCAACCCCGACCGCCTCACAGTTGGGTGACTGGGCGAGCCAACGGCGCTCGCGCGGGGGCTGCAATCCTCGTGTCCCCGTGTTTAGATTCCGCAGGCCCGGCGCGGCGGTGGTCCTGGACGGCAATCTTGCGGAATAGTCAGTCTTGATGCGTCAGAGGGCCGCGGCAGCGCCCCTGCTGACGGTGCTGCTCCTGGCGCTCCCCGGCGCCGCCTTCAGCCAGCGCGCGGATGAGAACGCGGTGACCGCCGCCCAGGATGCGTTCGGCACCACCGTGGGCACCCAGAGCGTGGGCCTGTACTCCCCGGAGGATGCCCGCGGCTTCAGCCCCCACCAGGCCGGCAACGTGCGCATCGAGGGACTCTACTTCGACCAGCAGACCTGGGAGATCAATGCCTGCATGGCGCGCGAGACCACCATGCGCGTGGGAATCGCAGCCCAGTCCTACAGCTTCCCCGCCCCGACCGGGATCGCAGACCTGAGCCTGCGCACGCCCGGGGACAGGACGCTGTTCAGCGCACTGGCCACGGTCGGTCCCTTTGACTCAAGGACCGTCGACCTCGAGGCGCAGCTGCCCCTGGTCCAGGACACGCTGGCGGTGGACGTGTGTGCCGGCTACCGCCAGAACTTCGCTGTCGATGTCTTCCGTGATTCCCACGCAACGGTATCGGGGGCGACGTTGCGGTGGCGCCCGAGCGCAACGACCGAAGTCATCCCGTTCTTTGCGTACACCGGCGGCGGGGCGCGCAGGATCGTCCCGGTGGTCTACACGGACGGCACGATCCCCCTGCCCGAGTACCGCACGCAGGACCTGGGCGTCCAGGACTACACCACCTGGGGGTGGAACCAGACCAACTTCGGCGTGATCCTCAAGAGCGCGCTCGGTGAGCACTGGGCGCTGGCGGCGGGAGTGTTCCATTCGGTCGAGAACGATCCGGCAGGCTACGATCCGTATCTTGACCTGCTGACGCCGCAGACCGCCGATTCAGTCATGGATGTCGCGCCGGCCTACAAGAACCAGTCGACCTCGGGCGAGGTGCGGCTGTCGCGACTGTTCAAGAACGGCAACCACGAGCAGCAGATCCAGTTCGCCGTGCGCGGCCGCGCCGTCAATCGTGAGTTTGGTGGCGACTCGATCACCGACTTCGGCACCATTGCGCTGACCAGCCAGCAGCAGTTTCCCCAGCCGCCCATCCTCTTCGATCCCATCGACCGCGATGCCACGCGGCAGATGGACCTCGGCATTACCTTCGAGGAGCACTGGCAGTCAGTGGGGTCGTTCGCGTTCGGCGTGCTGAAGGACCACTACCGCCGCACGGTGACGATGCCCACCGGGGAGACAGACACCGATACGACCGATCCCTGGCTGGTGAGCATGCGCGTGGCGGTCAACGCCGGTGCTGCGCTCATTATCTACGGCAGCTATGTACAGGGCCTGGAGGATTCAGCGGTCGCCCCGGTGTCCGCGGACAACCGCAACGAGCCGCCGCCTGCCACGCGCACCTGGCAGGTCGATGGGGGACTGCGCTATGCGCCCTCGCAGCGGGCACAGCTGATCCTGGGAGCCTTCGAGATCCACAAGCCGTACTTCAACACCGACGCGGACAACCTCTACCGGCAGCTCGGCCAGCTTCAGTACCGCGGGCTGGAAAGCTCCCTCTCGTACAACAACAACGGGCTCACCGTGCTCGTCGGCGGCGTGCTGCTGCAGCCGCGCGTGGACCGCACCGCCCCTGAGCCGGGCGCCACCGGGGATGTGCCGCTCGGGCCAGTGCCGCTGACGCTGACCGCGAACCTGGACTACTCGCCTCCGCAATGGGGGCCGTGGGGAGCCTCCGTGCAGCTGAACCGCCTCTCCTCCCGCGTCGCAACGACCGACAACTCCGTCTATCTTCCCGCGCTCACCACACTCTCCGCCGGTGTCCGCTATCACTGGACCCTGCGCGGCAGTCCGTGGACGCTGCGGCTCGACGGCTTCAACCTCAACGATGCCCGTGGGATGCACGTGACGGATCTGGAGGCGCTGCTTCCCGAGCAGGGCCGCCGGTTCATGCTCACGCTGGCCACTGATCAGTAGACTTAAAAGCGCTCCCTGCGGCGCGCTCCCGACAGCCTGCTCACCGCAGCGCCTCATTCGCAAACGGGAAGCCAGACGGCTCCTGGAAAAGAAAAAGCCCCCGGATTCTCTCGACTCCGGGGGCCTTCCTGTATGAAGCCTGGCGGTGACCTACTCTGGCATGCCTGAAAGGCACACTACCATCGGCGCAGAGCGTTTTCACTTCCGAGTTCGGAATGGGATCGGGTGGTACCCACTCGCTATGGCCGCCAGGCAAACTGTTTGAGATTCATGAAGGCGCCCCTCGCGGGGCGCCTTCACGCCTCTCCAATCTGGTTAGTTTCTGCTTCGACGCTTGTCGCGTTCACGTCAATGATGGATGAATCCATCTAAATGCATCGCTATCTACAACCGCCAAGCGGTCAAACCACTTGAGGTTATATGGTCAAGCCTCACGGGCAATTAGTACTGGTTAGCTGAAGCCATTACTGGCCTTACACACCCAGCCTATCAACCACGTAGTCTTCGTGGGCCCTTTAGGGGAATCGAGTTCCCAGGGAGATCTAATCTTGGGGGGGGCTTCCCGCTTAGATGCTTTCAGCGGTTATCCCGTCCACACATAGCTACCCGGCAGTGCCACTGGCGTGACAACCGGAACACCAGAGGTGTGTCCATCCCGGTCCTCTCGTACTAAGGACAGCTCACCCTCAAATCTCCAACGGCTACGGAAGATAGGGACCAAACTGTCTCACGACGTTTTGAACCCAGCTCGCGTAC
>JAOTRH010089376.1:6418-16670 GCA_034768845.1 Heliamphora exappendiculata | reverse complement strand
AAATGACTCTGGATATAAAAAAATATTGAGAGTGAATAATTTTTTTGAGAGGCAAGAAAATTTTATACTTTTTAAAAACCTTGTGATTTTGAAAATGGTCTTGAAAGACCTACTTACATAAATTCCATTTTCGTGTATACGAGTGAAGCACAATTTGTGCTAGTAGCATAGAGAAAGAGAGAGAAAAAAAGAATCTCTTTGTGTATCGATCGAGTGGTGAATGATGCCTGTTCGTCATGAAAATTTAAATATATCTTATTGGCACGTAATTTTTGTTATTCATCAATTTCGATCATTGACAAGTGAGATATGAACTCTTCTTTGATTTATTCAGTGACTTTTTGGTTTCAAAAATGGTTATTCTTATATTTTTTGATTCATAAAATTTAATTTTGAATTAAAAGATAATCTTAATCTTAAGTATCATAGTAAAAAGTAAGTTTAATTAATTTATTAAATTTATCTGAATATTATTTTAAAATATTAAGACAGAACATGTAGAAAAACAAGAAAAAACCAAAAAAGATTATGGTTGAATGAGGTAATTAACGGAGGGCCACCTTCACGCTTCTGCCGTGTCTGGTACGGATAGATTATGATTGCGTGTGGGAGGATCTGCATTCTTTTGGTACACTTTGTTATTGAATTTTTTTAGAAAAATAAAAATCTAATAGAGATGGAAAACAACATACCGAGGCTACGAATAAATTTGGAGTTCTCCATAAACTTGTCCTGCAACAGTACTTTTGTCTCCAATGGCCGGCAATGTTGTATTTAGTCCGATGTAAGAATATTTATATTATTTTGGTACACTACTCGTGACTCAAAATGATCGCGTGTTGTTTTTATTTTAAAAATAATCCGTTCATATATTTTTCAATGCGTCAAATTTGATTTTTTTGATTATTTTGTTAAAAGTATCATCACAAAATATTAATTTCGTAATGCTGATCCCAAAAGTTGCCTCGGGTCTTGCTTTGCTACTTTTACTGTTGGATCATGCTGTTTTGGGAGCTTTCCCTTGTTGGATCATGCTATGCTGGGTCAGGGTGGCTTGGTGCTTTGTTGCTATGACGTGTGCTACCTGTGTGTGCTGAAATCCCAAGGTTGTGCTAGTTTTTGCTGGAGCTTGCTAGTTTTCGTGTTGTCTGGTTTTTTTTAAAAGAAAAAAAGAGTACTATAAATATATAGGTATAAAGAAATGGTACAACATAAACTCCCATGTATAACAGCACATGAGAGAGACAACCAACAAAAAAAAAAATTGAAAACCTAAAAAACTTTAAAGCTGAAGCCTAACACAAAAGCAGAAACTTACAACCAGTTGGTGAGAAGACAACTAAGCAAGCTACAACACCTAATGAAGGACTGTCTCAAGGTCGAAGATGATCTCCTCCACCCTAGAAATCATGTTTTGCAGTTTACCTTTCATCCATAATCATGTCCTTAATTTCGTCAGATACACCACATCCTCATAATCAATCCTGACATTATCGAACACCAACCTATTCCTTGCCAGCCATAATAACCAGATTCCAGATATGAACGTTGTGTTCCATAGCTGTCCTCGAAGTTACTTCTTCCTCCCTTTTACCCAAGATTTGAACAGGCTATACAAAGTTTCAAGAGATGCCCATTGGCTACCCCACCAACGCATCAAAACCGACCACACCTTCCATGCTACTTGGTACTGTACAAATAGGTGGTTAATTTAGTCTACCTTCATGTTGTAAAAAGTACAACTAAGATTCACACACGGTTAAAGGATCAGACGCCTTACTAGAATTTTTTTAGTGGCAACTTTATTTTGTATCGCAATCCAACTAAACAACAAATATTTTGGTGGCCCTATTATCTTTCAAAGTTCTCTGATGCTTCCCCACTTCCTCTCGGCTGCCTTATCCAAGAGGTTACGCAAGGATTGCACTGTGAAGATTGAGTGTGTCTCCTGCTTCCTTATGTAGCGATCCATCTTTCTTTCTTCAATTATGTGTGATCTGAGGTTAACCAGAAGATCTGTCTATTGACTTGCTTCCCATGAGAAAAGAAGTCATCTAAAAAAAGACTCGACCCCTTGATCCACACAAGATCTGAAGAACTCAGCTACCCTTAACTGTTGAGCCCTTGCTAAGATAAAAAACCTGTGGTGAGTTTCAACAAGGGGCTTTGGCCCCATCCAGACGTCTTGTCAAAAACTGACATTCTCCCCATTACCCATCTGTAAACTTAGATTCTTTCGCAAAATGCTTTCCATTCTAGTTCCCATTTTACCAACTGTGATGTTGTCCCTCCACAGCCTACCAGTCCTGCTCCTAGCCCTCTCATCAGGAAGCCAATCACCCACTCTGTTGCCATATAATTGCTGAATAAAAATTCTCTAGAGAGCATTCTTTTTCTGGGTGTATCTTCACCACCATTTAGCCAACAGTGCCAGGTTTGTACGTTTCAAATCCCTTACCCCTAGGCCCAATTCTCTATGCTGGTGGTTACCTTCTCCCAAGACAACAAATGCAGCTTTTTTCCCTTTTCTTCTTCACCCCCATAGGAATTTTCGTTGGATCTTTTCCAGCTCTACCTTAATATGATCTGGCAGTTTGCATAAAGAGAGGTAGTAAGAGGGGATATTGGCTACGAATAATTTGATGAGGACAATTTGCCCGGCCATAGAGAGATGTTTTCTACTCCAGTCATTGAGTTTAATTTTGAACTTATTCACAATAGGCTCCCATGTCTTACCCTTTCTCATCCCAGCTCCCGGAGAGAGGCCCAAATACTGCATTGGGAGCTCACCAGTTTTGCAACACAACATGTCTGCACACGCGGTCACTTCATTTGCTGATAGGCCCGCTCCACACAAAACACTCTTCATTTGTTAGCATGTTATTTTGTTGTACTTTGCTGGTTGGTCTCTTACTAATTACGGAGTCTTAATTGTATTTTTGAGGTTATTTGATACATCTTTGTAAGGATTTTTCAATCCTTTTAGATGTTATCCACCTTTCTAAAATATAAATTTTTTCTTTTTACTAATAAAAAAAAATTAATACAACAAAGAAGCATCTCACTTCCAACCAAATTCGTTTGCTCAAACGGTCAAAAGGCAATACCCACCAAGTTTATATATATGTATATATATATATATATATCCACCAGTTTGAGAGAGTTGAGATATGAGGGGTAGAAATAAAATTTTATTTTTACGTACATGGGCTACATCCATAATAGCAGTGATATAGGAATATTTTAGGAAGCCACTGTTATTTGATTGATTGATGACATCATTCGATCATAAACGAAACCTTATGGGTGTGGATGAATTTGTCATGCAAATCCAAATTGTAATAAAGAAATATGTACTTTTTTCAAACGTAGAAAGTTAGTTTTATTTTATCCAAACATCAAGAGATGTTAATGTAATTTACTGAAATTATTACTTGAACGAATAATGGGTTACTAATTCACAACCGATGTTGGGATGGTGAAGGACAACCAATGGCGCCATGATCTAGTGAGTAGTGGCCAATGTTCAATTGTGGATGAAGTAATTAATTAATCTATTTTGATACTTCACCAAAATTAGTGGATGGGAAGAGAGAGAGAGAGAGAGAGAGAACCCTCTCTAAGAACCATGTTCTCTCTTAGCCATTTATTTAAGGTATTTTTGGGCCCTTAACCCTACTTAGAGTTGGCTTATAATTTGATGGAAAATTAGAAACAGTGGAGTAAGGATTCTTGTTTCTCAATTATGTAAGCACGTTACTCTGTTTTAATATACTGATAATCATATAATGTTATTGAAATTTTAAAAATATAAATTTCACGATATTATATGTCAGTACATTAAAACAGAGGGACATAGATGTTTTAGGACATAGAATTTTGTGCCAAAACAGTTGTATATGGTCCCATTTTCTATTAGATGCACATGCATGATGGATGGGGGCTCATGAACCATTGACCCTGGGCTTCTGTCATTGAAATTTTCTTTTGCTTTAAACACAAAATCCTATTAGCTTTCTTAATTTAACTCTTCCAACAATGCTGCAAGTGTGGGAAAGATTAAGGCTTGACTTTGTCTAACAATACATGTTTGTTACGAGCTATTAGGGGGGTTGGAATAGATTAGAGGATAATAATGGCCCATCAAATTTTTTTTATTTTTTTGGTATTGTGAGTCTTACGCTTGTATTACGATCGAACTGACAATTTGATTAATGAGGAATTACTAATTTCTCATTTATGGGATTAGTAATACCAAACTCTCTTGGTATTATTAGTATTAAGTTTTATTTTTTTTTTATCTAATGGTCAGAAATAATTTTACAATTTTTATTCTATTATTTATTCCACTTTAACTAAACATGATCAAATTTCTCACTATATACATAATTTCATCCATAATTCGTTGGAATACCAAAAAACACGTGGAACCATTGGTATTACTAATTTCTCATATTAAATTTAATCCAATCCGAAATAACAACCCAGCAATGCTATGAATCCAAAAAAAATACATAAAAAATTATCTAAATAATAATTTAAATGGTTAAAATTCACTTAGAGTAGGTTCTACATCCTATTAAATATGAATGTTAACCATTCAAATCACTTTTTAAGTAATTTTTAAAATTTTTTTTTGAATTCTTAGTATTACTAATAACAATCAAGCCCTAAATTCTTTCCCATCACATTTCACAAGAGTTCAACCAATCAATTGATCATATTAATAAATATTGGTATTCAAAATCCTATAAATACAACTGCCAATATTTAAAATACTCATATTCTTTATTACAATGGCAATGATATCCCATTTGGCGTGCACTTTCTTTTTTTTTTCTCTCTCTCTCTCTCTCTCTCTCTCTCTCTCTTTCTCTCCTAGTTTAAAATTTAATATTTTTTTTTCTCTTTTTCATTTTAAATTCATTTTTTCTTCTTATTTCAAATCTAACTTTGCTCTTTATTTTTCATCAAAAATATATTTTTAATAAATACACATACATATTTTCTAAAAGATATAGATAATTTTATAAACCTTTTAATTTACATATTTTTTTCGTTACTTTTGGTTTAAATTAAGAGTAAATAATGAAAATATTTAAAATATCACTGTTAATAACAAAAAAATTATTTATTATTTAAATTAATGTTATAATTAGATTATATTTAAATTCATTGTAAATACGAATAAAATTATTGCCAGTTACTATTATAAAAGGAAATTCGTCCTTCGACAAAAGAAACCCCAGTTTTTACTTGGTCTAGTCTCATCCATGCCCCATTAGAACTAACTCATGAGTGCCCTTCCCCACGTTTCCTGACTCCTATAAATAGACTACTACCCTTCCCTTCCGTTCCCCTCCATGTGAGCTCTGAAACACACACAGTGAAGAGCTATGTTTTTTGTTTTCTCATAGAAGTTCAAAAACCCCCCACCATGTTCAAATAAATACAGTATAGGAGGATCTGTAAAGCTCAGGAGGGATAGCGCCACGGATAGCAATGGCGGTGGAGCGAGTGGCAGTGACGGTGGAGGTTGCGGTGGAGGTGGTGGCGATGTTTGGTCTGGTGGTTGGTGTTAGGCTTTGTCAGGGTGTGTTTTATGTCGTCAGTGGCGCTATCTATCCTGAGTTTCACGGGTTCTTCTTACTATCTCTCTCTGGTGCAGTTTCAAACTCAAGGACGTTTGTCATCTGGGTATGTATACTATGTACTATTTCCGCTGTTTATGCTATTACCCATCTCTTCTCTTCTCCTTTTCAGTAGAATCATAGGGCTTCAAACGTTACTTTTGTTCTTTGGATTGTTTTGGCTACTATAATATCCTACAAAACATGTATGATATGAATTTAAGGTTTTAAATATGAATCGTTAAGTATGTTTCGGTTAATAAATATTAAAAATTTAAGTTTTCAATACAAATATTTATTAATATATTAATTGATATTTATTAATATATTGGTACTGGTGATACAAAGTTATATCACCGGTAACAGTATATATTTGGATAACGCGATTTATAGCCCTAATATGAACTGACTTGTACCCTAAATTAATCATGATCTTCTCAGGTTACCCTCGTTTGATTTCGTCAAGATCTAACGGTTCCGACGAAATCATGACATTCTCTCGGGTTCTCTTGTTCTTCGATCTACAGCTTCCTCACTAAACATGTATGAACTCTCTTATCGGCCCAAATCGAGGGCGAGACTTGATCTCATTCTCGAATCTCAGGTCGCGGTAAGAGCAATGCATATGAACTGATCTGGGCTTTTATTTAAATTTCTCGTCTCCTTCGTTTGATTGTTCATTGTTCATTTCAGCCGTGATCAAGGATCTTTCATGTTACTCTCGTTCTAGGTCTAAATTTAAATAAAAATTCTAGAGATAATACTTATTACATTACATAAATTATTTCATACTTAAAATATGGTGAGTGTTAGGTGTGGAATTCACTATATTTGTGAATATGCTGTGATTTATGGGATATAACATGTACTTTTCATAGCCGAATTGCATAAAAAATAAGAGATGATATATGATGTGTGATTCATTAAAATTTCCAGCCAAACCAAGGGCTTCTCAAGTCATTCTTGTTCCTTCTTGATCTTTCTTTCCAAAAAGAATCAAGAAGAAAGATGCTTTCTCTCCTTTTCTTTTCTCATTTTGATCTCGGCTTCTTCTTTTACTGGTACATATGGTTTTGATTGTTCGTGTGTTTTATAAGCTCTTTTTTTTTTTCTGTTTGGATTAGTTTTTTTAATAATTTTTTTGTCTTTAATGAATTTTTTTTAGTATTAATCCAAATGAGTGTACTCTCTAGATTTTCTAAATTTTTTTTGATTAAAATTTAAAAAAAAAATTCATATAAGACGAAAAGAAAAGCCAACTTAAATAGGTTTTTGGGTATTTTTTAAAAATATTTTGGTTTTTAGTTTTTTTTTTGAAATCTGACTTTAACTGGTATACTTTTTAAAATTATCTTATCACTGAGAAACTAAAAGAATAAAAAATCTAAATCAAAATATCAAAAAAAATTTTAAAAGATTAAAAAACTCAAAAAAAAAAAACTTGATTTTTTAGTCCAAAATGTCAAAAAGAATGTATGATTTAGTCTATCTACCCTAGGGGTAATATATGATTTAATTAGTCTATCTATCCTAGGGGTGTCAAGAATTGCACAGACAGCTCAATTCGCCCAAATTAATCCGACGAACATCATAGCTAATGGTTTGTCTATGATGTGATCGGAGGATGAATTTCTCAAAAAAATTTTGTTGGAGTGTTGATCAGGCTATGAATTTTAAGTGTAATTAGTTGCCAAATTTCACCGAACCAATAAATATTAAATTTTATAATTTTTTATGTTTATTATAAGATTAAGTTACTTATTACTTTAATATTTTTGTGTAACTACGTAATTTGGCTTATATATTGTTTAATTGATAAATTTATGATTTTTTAAATTTTAAATTTATTATATATAATTTTTAATTAAATAAATTATAATAATTTGTTAAAAAATAAAACGAATTCAACAAAAGAAGTCCAAAATTAACAAATTCAAACCACCAAACTAAATTGCACCCATTCATAAATCCGTCAAACCCATTAACCGAAAATTGCTGAATCTATTGGTTAATTATAAGTGACAAAATTAAAATTAAATACATATAATCAAATAACAAATTAGAGGTAAACCCAATCCAATCTTACCCATGAATACTGCTAATCTCCCATTCTTATTTTTCTTTAAACTGGCTACCAGCTCTATTGTTACTAATTACTCTAGCCAGATAGAAAACAGAAACAATAACTCGCTTTAATTATTTGGAACTGATGGAAAGATGGGGTTCTTCAGACTTCAGAGAATTTATTTATGCCTTTTATTCTGACAAATTAATTGCATGAGAGAGAGAGAGAGAGAGAGAGAGAGAGAGAGGCACTAATGGCCAACAGTCTGAGACTGTTGTTTTCCAGTAGAGTTTTTAGGGTTTTTATGCTTTTGACTTAAATTCTTGCAGGCCTTTCAATTATATATGGGGAGTTTAATGACTCTGGATGTGGACTCCTTCCTAGACTTCGTTTAGGTCACGTCTTCTTCTTCATCCTCTCTTTCTTTGTTTCTAACTATTTAATATTTTACCGCTTCATCATTTTATATTCGTTTGTCAATTGATTTTAAGTTGAATTTTTTAGTTTAAGTTACTTTAAGTTAAAAAATTAAAAAATAATTTTGTTTTAAATTGTTATAATTTTTTAAAATTTATTTTTAAATAATTTTATATTTAATATAGATCTTGTTTTATAGATTTTGATGAATAATCAGTAGATTTTAAAAATATATTTTTTATAAAAAATAAATATATATAATAAAAAATATGATATTTTTAAAAAATATAAAAAAAAAGTATATATGTAAAAAAAAAACTAAAAACCATTGACCCAAAAAATGTGATTTTTTAACTTATGGGATTTTAATGCAAAAAGAAAAAAAATTAGTTTTAAGCTAGTTGCCAAATGAGGGCAAAGTGTGTAGATATTTATATAAAACGCATTAATATTTGTAAAAATTGTAGGTCACATTTTTAGGCATATGAAACTTGGTTATTTTTTTGAGTTCGACCCATCATCGACTTATTTTGCAAGTACTACATTTTTTGTGTATTTATATTCAAGATTTTGTTCATACCCTTGTATTGGTTTTTTTCGTAGTGAAATCGACACGATTTCATAAACGTAATCCTACTTTTAGGTAAACTACATAAATTGTGTTTTTGGTGTCTGATTCCATAATTTTTTTTTTATTGTTTTTGTTTTTACCATTATACCTTTAAAAGAAAGAATATTGATATTATTTTTTTATTTCTCATTACTTTATAATTCTTCACCTCAAAATAAGCCGTAGCTAGCATGATACTTTTATAAAATACACCGAAATTGATGTTTCTTCTCCTTCTCTTCTCTTGCACATAGTTTTCAAATCCTTAAAATGTCAAATTCACCCCTTCATGCGTATTGGGAAAGATTTCAAGGTATCTAATTTCTCACTCATTGACTTGGGGATAAAGGCTAGCTGGTTGGCCAATACGTGCCACGTGTACGGCTGGGATGCATCACATGCAAGTATTAGGGAATTTGTTGTTGTTTTAGGGCACAGTGTGTGGGACAGAGAAACCACCTTACCAGCTGTTAGCAGATCTCCATCGATCAGGATCCTTCTGATCGATCTTCCTGTTTATCTGTTTATATTATTATATAATAATGTAAGATGTTCCTATTTTGAGGATAGTGGCCATTGTGGTTGAACAGGAATTGCACCCACCATTTCCTGTGGAAGAAAACAAAACCAACAACAATGGGCTGTTTGGCAAAGTTTTTTCTAGTAATTTTTAAATTTTTGTTATAAATTATTGTTATAAGTTATAATTTATTTCAAATACATACCTACACCTTATGCCACAAACTTTAACTACTTTTTTTCTATTTTAATTACAAGTTATAATTTTTACTAAACATTCGCAACTTCTGCTACAAACTACAATTTATAAACTACTAGTTTTAGTAATGTCAAACACGACCGATAAGACCAACGCAAAGATATATATATTCACACGATTTGTGTAGTTTACTCCAAATTAATTCAGTTTCGTTTATAAAGTTGTCATGATTTTACTATGAGAACAGACAATACAATATAAGTGTCTCATTCTGATCTCGCCTATAAACTAAGTCTCGCAACATAATTCATTTAAATTTATATTACATTTGAAATGGGTTGAGTCATGATTTGAATTTAAAAAATATATATATATATCAAACTCCACATGTAAGTTTAATGATATTGTGATCCTGCATGTGTTTGTGACGAGTAGCTCGCCTACCTCAACAGTAGAATTACGATCAGGGTTTTAAACATCGATAGTTATTTATTGTATTAATTAATATTAATTAATACATAATCATATTACTGATATTAATAATTTAAAACTATAGTTATGATACTCGGTAGGCCTCTTCCTCTGTGGCGTTTTTGAGTCTCCATCTCTTCAATCTCCCTCCCATGATCTATCTTATAGTAAAAGTTTAGTATAATGATAATTACACATTTTGTTAATACGCATTATCTCTATTCATTAATTTAATTAATTGCATATGGAAAGTGGAAAGTTGAACCTTTTGAGGTTTTGGTTGGAAATTTAGGTTTTGTGTTTTTTGGGGGGGGGGGGGGGGGGGGGGGGGGGGGGGGGGG
>JAOTRH010089375.1:0-48838 GCA_034768845.1 Heliamphora exappendiculata | reverse complement strand
AGGAATCGGTGGCTTATTAGGGTTGGAGGCAACTTAGTAGGAATCAGTGCGCCGCTAGGAACCATCAGTAGCTTAGGAAAAAAAAATATATCAGAACAGTGTGTCGTGGGAAGGAGTTTGGGAAGGAATTCAGCGTACATTTTTGCACGGATCAAGGGCTAAACAAAGTCGGATCGTCCTGATTGTTTACTGGCCTACTTCTGGTATCGTGCTCTTGATAATCAACGGTTTTGTTTTTCAACCGGTAAGATCTAAACCTATATTTATTTTTGTTGGTCGTTACAAATATTATTCCTTTATTTCGCTGTTCTGTTTTCTTCTCGTTCTTCAACCGTTCTTCTTTTTTTTTTTTCTAAAAGAAGGAGGAGAATAAGTCTCTGGATTTGTATATTAAAAAAAGAGTTTAAATCATTCGTCTCAAACTAAAGCCGTTATTATCGTGCCGTCATAGAAAATCGAAAAAGATAACCGAAATCACTAGTTTCACAACGCGTCGGTATTTAGTCTTTTCTTATGATTTTAGTTTCAATTATTTTCTATATTTTAATATGTATGATGAATATTCTGATATTAAGGGTTTGCTTTTAATATAAACAATTAATCAAAAATAAAAATAAATAAATAAATAAATAACCGAATCACTTGTTACGCTGGTTCAATATTTAATTACTGTGATGAATTCTACGATCTTTTAGTTGTGGAATTTTTGAATATTATTTTTTATAAATATTCTGAATTTAAGAGGGTTCACTCCATAAAAAAAATAATTAATCAATTAGTCAAACTTTAATCAGGTTATTCATATAAAAAAAACGATTAAACTCATGTTTTAAAGACGAACTTTATTATAAATAAAAAGTTTATTTTTCCAAGATGGTTTTAATGGGTATTAGTTTGTATTTCTAATATTGAAAGAAATAAGTTAAAACTAAAAAAAAACAAATTAACAAAAACTGAGATATATATAAGCTGTCAAAGTTGAACCGCGCAAACAAGTTTTTAATTTTTGGTTTGCGTAATGTGTTCGTTAAGCCTTATATGGTTTAATTAAAAAGTTGCTAAATCATCATCTTAAGATTATTCTAAAGTAACATAAAGTGAATTGAGTTGCCAAGATAAAAAAAATTAATAAGTTAAAAAAAAGTTATATAAATACGAAATTTGAATTCAAACTGACACTTGACACATTTTGTTTGATTATAAGAGTATTTGTTTATCGATTCATGCATGTTTAGATATCTTATGTTGTTATTGATGATCACATGATAAGTTATTGTTTTTCATTATAGCATGATTCGTATCGCATGTTGATTATTGATTTTAACTTGTTTTTAACTATTGGGAATGTATTTATCGGGAAGGTTGCATAAATAAATTTTGCTTGCTAAAAATCATAACAAGTTTAATTACGAGGAGTTAGTTATACGTCGTGGTTTGTTGTGGTGATGGATATTATTAAGGTGCGTAGGCTGGGTCGGTGTTCGACTTTAATAATATCCGGCGGAGATTAGGTTTTTGATAAGTTACATGTCAGAAACCCTCCGTAGCCTAGACCAATGTATATTTTAGGGTAACTTATTAGGCAGACACAGATGTGTTCTCGGTTGTAATTTTAGGATGATTATCTGGCCGAAACAGACTGTAGGCTGGGTCTTATTATTATTCCAGTATATCATCTGGCTAGAACCGTAGAAAATTATCGTGTATTAGATTTGATGATGATGATGTTGATGATGATGATAATGATGTGTTCGGGTAGTGATTCAAGATAGCCCTAGTTGGAGTTATTAGTAATTAATTAAATCAGGATGCATTTTGATATATCTGTTGTTTATTTGTTGCTATATGTTGATGTGATTAGCTATCGATACATGCTTTACTTGTGATGAGTTTACTGAGTTCTTTGAACTCATAGCTTCGTTTTATGTTACCCTGGTGATTCAAATACCAGGTTATGAAGTGCAGGATGATGTCATAGAGAATGACATAGAATAACATATAGAGCCCTGGTTCCTGTCAACCTAGCCACCAGAGTCTTTATTATCAGCATTTTTATGTTTTTAGTTTTTTTTTATTATTTTCTACTGCAAGAACAATAATGTAATAAAATTTTTTGAATTAATTTTTATTTTTTGAGAAATATTAGAATAAGAATTTGCCTTTCTGTTCCTTATTATTTTATTTGTCGCTCTAAATGAATCCAAAATTTATGGGTCATCACATATTCCATTATTTTGTCATAGTGGGAGGATTATTGGGACATGTGCAAATCAAGACAGGGTGCTGATGCACATGGTTTTGATTTTTCACAGTGTGGTACTGCTAGTACGACGAGACACATGTAGTGTCTCGTTGTAGTGGGAGGGTTGTTCATCAACCTGACCAGTATATGTTCTTGGAAGAGTCTTTTGACAGGATCTCGACAGAACTAGATACTGAGCTCTGTAAAGATGAAGATATTTGACAAAGGGTTAGGAATTCAAAAATAAAATCTATATATTCAAATCAGGTATGAAAACTTGTAGAACCACCCGAATGGATAAAACTCTTTGGATGCAAGTGGATCTACAAGAGGAAGAGAGGAGCAGACAAGAAGGTTGAAACCTTTAAAGCTAGGCTTGTTGCTAAATGGTTCACTTAGAAAGAAGGGATTGATTATGGAGAAACTTTTTCGCTGGTAGCCATACTTAAATCTATCCGGATTCTCTTATCCATTGCCGCTCATTTCGATTACGAAATCTGGCAAATGGATGTCAAGATAGCTTTTCTTAACGAAAGTTTTGATGAGTGTATCTATATGATACAACCAGACGAATTTATTGCAAAGAGCCATGAACACATGCTGTGTAAGCTTAAGAGATCTATTTATAAACTTGAACTAGCATCGAGGTCTTAGAACACTTGGTTTGATCAAGCTATATAGTTTTATAGTTTTGATCAAAGTCGAATGAGTCCTATGTGTACAAGAAGCATGACAGAAGCGTGGTGATCTTCCTAATACTTTATGTAGACGATATCTTGCTCATCGAAAACGATGTGGGGGCATTATCTACAGTTAAAGTATGGTTATATGAGCAGCTCGATATGAAAGACTTAGGAGAAGCCAGTCACATCCTTGGGATTAAGCTTATGTGAGATCGAAAACAAAGGATGTTGAGCTTATCACAAGCAAAGTATATCGATAATATCCTTACTCGTTTTAGTATGCAGGATTTCAAGAAAGAATTTTTTCCTTTCAAGTATGGAATCACTCTATCCAAGGATCAGTGCCCTAAGACATCTAATGAGGTAGAGAAGATCAAGGTGTTTCCTTATACTTCGGCAGTAAGAAACCTCATGTATGCTATGCTTTGCACTAGACCCGACGTTTGCTTTGCCGTTGGCATGATTAGTAAATATCAGTCTAACCTAGAACAGGAGTATTGGACTGCGGTAAATAATATAATCAAGTACTTAAAAAAGGACTAAAGATTATATGTTGGTTTACCAGGCAAACAATCTAGTACTTTTGGGGTACACAGACTCAGATTTTTAGTCAATCATAAAGCTTGCATCATGAGACAACCTTGCAGATCTTTTACAAATTGCTTATCGGCTAAGACTTTTGATAGTTATGTAGAGAAAATGGGAGTCAAATGTATAGCAGCATAATTTTAAGCATAAGTGGGAGATTGTTAGGGTTGGTATACTAAAAATTATGTTTTTAGTATTTAATTTTATTTATTAATAAAATTAATTTTTTATTTTATGAGAATCTTTATGAGCATTGTATACATATCATTTCTTTGTTATGCATAGATGTCCAATATTCTGTATAGTATTTAATCTGGTGTGTAGAGTATGACTTGCAAACAGAAAGTCAGATTTTAGATTCTTACAAAATATAAGTTTTATGTTCACAGTTTAGATGGAAATGGATATACCATCGGTACGACTGTGGCACAGAATTTTAGTAGAGCTGTCTTGATTACGGGAAACAGATAATAGCGTCGTCTATTATTCCGACTCTCTGTGCTAGTACACTTTGTGTGTATTGAACGGAACATTTGGTATAATTAATTTTATACTAATTATATAAATTAATTCACACCCCAAGGTTATTATGAATAGTATTTATCCTCTTAATCTTGAAATAATTATTGATTTGTTTATATTTAATATTCGTTGTTTTGATTCATTAGAAGTTGCGATCTTATATGGGTCTATGTTCTCGATGAGTTGGAAAGCAATATTATTTTTATGAAAAATATTAATTATTAACGGAATTCACGTTCCAAAAGTTCAGAATTGATGATACCCCCTTAAGGATACTTATAAGTTTTGACTGGACCAAACCCTGCAGGTAGATTTAATTATTCGGCGGTCAAATAAGTTAACCGGAAGGGCTTAAAGAATATCAAGATGCCGATTAAATTAAATTACCAGTAATTAAATTTAATTAGCAGGTATCAAAAATTTAACACGAGGAGAAATGGTAAGCATTTAATAACAATAGCTCAATGTAAGAAGGTCTTGAGATTATGGGTCAGAGTGCAATTATAGTTGTTTAGTGGTATAACTGTAATTCAGTATTTTATGAAAATTGTAGAAACTACTACTAGGTGTCTGTGTTCCACTGGAAGTCTAACTCATAATTAATTCTCAGGTCCCTGCTGTAGCCCTATATATACGCAGGTAGGCTGAACTAGTTTTATATATCATATATCATATTTTGTCTTTCAAGACTAAAAGATATATGGGTTCTGCCGGTACAAGTTCTCGATAGTCCGTAACCCACACTACGTTCAAGGATCACGTAAGGGAATACAGTAAAAGATCTTACAAGAGTTTCAACTCAGAATCAAATCGTAGTTGAAAAATCGATTGACAAAAAGTATTCTTCTAAATTAACTT
Source organism: Heliamphora exappendiculata (assembly GCA_034768845.1). Taxonomy (NCBI): domain Eukaryota; kingdom Viridiplantae; phylum Streptophyta; class Magnoliopsida; order Ericales; family Sarraceniaceae; genus Heliamphora; species Heliamphora exappendiculata. Next base: position 43,945 of record JAOTRH010089375.1, on the reverse strand, counting down.
TGGTTGCACGGGTTTTATTTTGATCATTCGTCATGAAAAGGTTTATCTGAAGTCCGTTTTGGCATTTGTCCATTCAGTTAATTTTTACCAAAAATCGTTTTAAAAAATAATGATCTTGGCAATATTATCTCCAATAATTGGCACCGGGGGCTACGCGTTCATCAGGATGAAATTTCGTTCCGATGATGTTCGTTTTTTTACGTGGTTTAAGGCATCAAGTTTTGACTCAACGAGTTTAGATCCTAGACTCTCATGTCTTAAAAAGGTGTTACGTGTAATCGTATGTATTTTTACCATTTAATAATGCATGAAAAGCTTTGTTTATGTTTCAAAAAGTCAGGGTTTGGTTCAAAATTGTTTTGTGTTGTTTTTAGTTGGAGAAAACTAGTTTTGAGGCGTTTCTTTCGGTGTTTCTTTGTGATTTTGGGCTTGGGTATGTCCGAAGGTGTCGAAAGGGAGTTTAGTTGCTTCGATTCCGGGTTTGAAAGGTGGTTTCCGTAGCTAGGGTTTCTCTTTCGTCGTGGGTTAGTCGCTTGAACTGGGTGGTTCAGTCGACTGGTTCGACAATATGGTGTTTCAGTCGATTAGAGGTGAGGATCCAGTCGATTGACTTGAGTTGGGCTTTTTTTGTTTCTTTTCCAGTAGTTTTTCAGTCGATTGAATTATGGGATTCAGTCGACTGAAGTGTTGTTGGGGTTGTTTTGGTTGTTTTGAGAGGTCGTGTCGTGGCCTTGGGGGTCGTGTTGTGGCATCGAGAGTTTGGTTAGGTCTTGTTGTCATCCTCGGGGGTGATGTGCATGGTTAGATGCAGGGCGTTGGTGCACGGTTGTGTGCATGGTGTTTGTTCATCGTTGGGTACGGGACATGTTTAGGTTCAAAGTTCTTTTTCTAAAAAGGAGGTTTTAGGAAAAGATGGTGTTTTATGAGAACGTTTATGAAAAATCGTGTTGTGGATGGTTTGGAGTTGGCATTCGGGTTAGGTTTTGTTTTGTAAGTTGTTAGCTGTCCAGGTGATAGGACTGGTCGTCCGGGTGAGTGGATGTTGTGTTGGTTGTGTGGCACGTGTTGTCGTACCGGGGTGTGTGGCATGTGATGTCGTGACGGGTTATGTGGCGAGTGGCGTTGTTATGTGAAACGTAGTGTTTATACATGATTTTGTGCATTTAAAACTTTAGTTTTATTCTTGCATGTGGTAGGCCGAATATGTGGTCTTGGTGTATCTAAAACTCTGGTTTTGGTTATGCATGTGTTGCGTCGTATGGGTGGCATGTGCTGCGTGGTGAGTGTTGTACGTGGTGCGTTGTGTGGGTTGTGTGTGTCGCGTGAGTTGCATGTGTTGCATGAGTTAACTCTGGTTAACGGTATATTAGATGAGACTGCGGTCCTTCGGTGAAAACCCGAGAAGATGGTATGACAAATGTTAACTCTGGTTAACAGTGTATTAGATGGGACTGTGGTCCTTCGGTGAAAGCCCAAGAAAGTGTATTAGATAGGACGGTGGTCCTTCGGTGAAAGTCCGAGAAGATGGTTGGATAAACGTTGGCTCTAGTCGACGGTGCATTGGATAGGACTGCGGTCCTTCGGTGAAAAATCGAGAAGATGCGCGTCTTGGGTGTGAATCATCGTGATATTATAGAATTGCATGTAGGGCTCATGGGAGTCAATAGTTATATATGCGTTGCTTGTGGGGCTCGTGGGAGTCGATGGTTATATCTGTGTTGTCTGTGGGGCTCGCGAGAGTCGATCTTTGCATGTGAAGTATTGTAGCATATATGTTTGTATATAAAACCATTTTAAAACTGTTTTCAAGGCTTTTGTAAGTTGTGATGTAAAACTATTTTCAAACTTGTTTTGAAGTTCGGGCGAGTCGTAACATACATTTTACTCTATTAGCATGTTTAGCTTTTATTTCATGTTTGTCTAGTTTCTGATCAGGGATTTAAAATATTTTTCAGGTACCGGTCACGCAGGTTGATCCAGAAGAGCTAGAGGGGCGGAAAATCTGTAGTCTTCCTCTTTGTTTCTTTTTGGATCATGTATGTTATTGCATGTTATCGGTGTTGGAACCGTGTATTATAAGCATGTTGGCGATTATATTAAATGCACGTATGTTTTTATCTGAGAGCGAACATCGGGTTGGGTGTTATGTATGATTATTTTTTGGCATTTCAAGCGACCCAGAGTTTAGGGCATGATAGATAATTTGTCATGCGTCGTACATTCTTGTCCCATTCCAAGCCGACATCGACTTTTTTGGGCCAATATCAAAATAAAATTAGAACATAATTTGCTCATTCTGCTCTATTTTATCGTGCTCACTCCCAATTATATTAGCTAATTAATTACTTTTGTATATATAAATATATAAAATTGTTATATATTGTTGCTGTGTTCTTCTTAGATTTTAAATTAAAATTTAAATATCTACAGCATAATAGATATGTATTTGATATCATGGATAATAGAAAATAGAATATGGGGGAGTAGTGGAAAAATGAAAAGAGAGAGGGTAAAAATAAGGAGAATAAAAAGTTCTAAAATTTAAATGACATTAATTTAAGAAAAAGATGAGAGTGGAATGAGATTAAGGAGAGGTGTCACATAGGAAAGCTGATATTAACTTTTATGAGATTTTAGAATTTAAATTTTTGACAAAAGAGAAAATCTACTCCACTTTTATATAATATAGTTTATATTCTCTTGTTAGATAATATAATGGCATAACAGCCAACAATTGTATTGAAACAAAGTGATTAGAGATTGAGGTCTCTAGCCATTTTTCACATTTATAAATTATGACTAATTATTCGTTAGTCTTGAAGCAATATATGATATTTCTTATGTAGTGTTTGTATTATAATGATATAGAAAAAGTTATTCTAAGTAGAATAATGTTGACATTCTTTATTAAATATGTGAGAAATAAATATGATTAGTAATATCACGTGAAAGTAGTATATATAAAAAAATTTATTTGTCAATAGTATCACGTGATATTGTATGCATAATACTTGAAAAAGAACCAAATAATTTGCCATACATTATTACGTCAGGTCAGACGTAGTTTCATACATAAGTCGATAAGAAAAAAATTGGGAAAACAAGACTTTTTGATCAAAGATAAAAACAAATACACATTAAAAATAGAATTAAGCGACATAAAATTTGACTTATTAGTTTATTTTAATTTTTTTGATTTATTTTTTAAATTTGTTTTATATGTTGATAAAATCTTACTTTTTAATCCGTCTTAATGAGATAAGTCTAAAAAATATAATAATTTAATTAAATAAAAAAATTATAAAATACAAAAAAAAAATATATAATAAAATAATGAAATAAACTATTATCCATATGTGATCAATTCCTACTTGCAGCTTATCAAAAGCATATATATAATTAATTAATTAATTGATTAATTAATTGGGCCTTATAGTTGTTTTGTATTTTATAAGTCGTAGACTTTCAAAAGTCTTACTAATGCTACTTGTTAATGAAGGGACTTATATATATCATTAATTAATTAATTGGGCCTTATTGTTTTTCTTTTTGTATTTTATCCAAAAGTCTTGCTAATGCTACTTGTTAATGGTGGGACTTATATATATCATTAATTAATTAATTCGGCCTTATTGTTTTTTGTTTTGGTATTTTATTCAAAAGTCTTGCTAATGCTACTTGTTAATGTTGGGACTTATATATATCATTAATTAATTAATTGGGCGTTATTGTTTTTTTTTTTTTGTATTTTATCCAAAAGTCATGCTAATGCTACTTGTTAATGATGGGACTTATATATATCATTAATTAATTAATTGGGCCTTAGTGGCTTTTTGTATTTTATTAGTCGTAAATTTCCAAAAGTCTCGCTAATGCTACTTGTTGACCTATATATATCATTAATTAATTAATTGGCCTTAGTGCTTTTTTGTATTTTATTAGTCGTAGACTTCCAAAAGTCTTGCTAATGCAACTTGCATGTTAATGATGGGACTCTCAGAGGTTGTTTGAAATTATTAAAATTAATAGTTTATAAATTATAAATTATAAATTATAATAAAAATTATAAGTATTTGATAAATATTATAATTTCTAATTAAAATAAAAAAAGTAGTTAAAACTTATAACAGAATTTTAAAATATTTTTAAAAAATTATAATTTTTAACTAAAATTAATAGTAAAAAGCTAAAAAAGCCAACAAATTTGACCAAACAGCTCCTTAGTCTGTTACCATATTTCAACGCTATTGTTTTTTTTTTTTAAATAATTAAGAAGTCCTGCCAAATAAAGTATTTCAAAACTACCTTAGGTAGGTAAACTCGAGGTATAATCTATCTCACTCGAGGTACACTATTCCACCCAATATAGAACATCCCACCCAAAAGTTGCATTAGGAAGACTTTTGGAAGTCTACCACTAATAAAATACAAAAAACACTAATGCCCAATGATATATATTAGTATCACGTGACACTACAGATCATTTTTGTCTTTTACTTATCTAATAAAGAGGGTTAATATTATTTTATTCAGAGTAATTTTTGTTATATTATTATAATACAAACACTACATAAGCAATATCATATATTGCTTCGAGACTAACGAATAATTATAAATGTGAAAAATGGTTAGAGATAAATAAGAGTGTAGCTACGGATTTTTGCTTTGGTCTAAATCGGTTTGAGATTGGCAAATCTGTGACAAATAGTTATTTAAATTATTTATTTTATTCGTTAATAGTTTTATACTTGTTCTTGTAGAGTTGTGGTTTGATGTTGAAGCGCAGCGAACGAGGAGCAAAAAATAGTAAAAAGCTAGCCGCAGTGTCTGATCGCTTGATAGGCCGATCGATCGGTCCATCGAGCGGTCTTTAGAAACTCTTGATTTCTCAGTCTGCAACAAATTACCGCAAGGTTGAAAAGACCGATTGATCGGTCTCGATCGGTCAAGTGCGCGAGAAATAGTTTTTTTAAGCACAACAATTTAGGTTTTTGATTTTTTTATATAAATAGACTGCTAGGGGTTTCTGGTATGCGTGCCTCCTATTTATCTTCTGAAACCCTAGCCGCCAAGAGTCTGGTTAGTTGATCAAGAAGCATCTCAAGTAAGCCTATGACATCTTGATGATCATATAGCTTTCGCACCTTCAAGATATTATTAAGGATTTAAACTTTTAACGATTTGTTCGTGGAGTTGCTTGAGAGGAGTCTCAAGTGTTGAAGTCTGGTGGAGGAATCCGTCAGCATTGAAGTCTGGTGGTGGGTTCCAGCGGTGGTCAAGCACAGGAGTTGGTGTACGTGGATTTGGCAGGAGTAGGCTTTTAAACGTTTGGTTGTGGGTGCAACGTCGGTTTGTAAGATTCTCTTGTAACCAACAGTTTTATAGTGTTTGATTTCTTAAACCCGGAGTGATTTTGTGATTTTTACCCGATTTGAAATTTTTCATGTAAAAATCGCTGTCTCGTGCGTGATTATGGTTGGTTTATTTTTTTACTTCCGTGGTTGATTGATTTAAACTTATTTACAGCATTTAGTTTATTTAAGAAAATTAATTAGTACAAATCAGTTGGTAAACGGAATTTTTCAAGTGTATTTGTTTATCTTATAAAAAAGAAAAATATTAATTTTTACACTTCATCATTTTTGTTTTTATAAGATAAAATTATAAAATAAGAGTATATTTAAACAAATATGGAGTGTAAGAATTCATATTATTGCCTTAGATATATATGTTGTATTCGACATTCATATTCGAAAAAAATTAGTCATCTTATATAATTTATTTTTATTAAATAATGTTATACGTGTACATGATATTATTGCAATACAAAATTTAATTTTTTGAGTCTTAATTTTATTTTAAGAGAGAGAGGAAAGATAAGGTGAGAGAGAAAGAAAAAAACACCTTAATTATAGGTGTTGATTTTATTGAGAGAGAATGTGAAAACATTTTAGTATTAATTTTAGACAAAGAAAAAAATACAAAAAGGAGAGAGAAAAAGAAGTGTAAAAGTTAATTTTTTTTATTTTTGTAAATTAAATAAATACACTCTTTTTTCTCTTTTTGTTTTTATAAAATAAAGTTATTAAAGACGCGTATATTGAATTAATATGGAGCTTTAAAATGCCTATTATTGGATTAGTTATATTGTATTCGGTATTTACATTAAATTTTTTTAATTATTTTATATAATTTTTTTATTAAACAATATTATATGTGTATATGATATATTATTATAATACAAAATGTAATTTGTTGGTTTTTAATGTTATTTTAAGAGAGAAAAAAAGTGAGATGAGAGAGAGAGAGAGTCCTTAATTATAAGTGTTAATTTTGTTGAGAGAGAGTCCTTAATTATAAGTGTTAATTTTGTTGAGAGAGAGAGAGAGTGTAGTATTAAGTTTAGAAAAAGAAAAAATGCAAATATGAGAGAAAAAATAATTTTATGGGTTCTCTTATGTGAACCCTAGAATTACTAGCAAAAATATAGTTCCAAGTAACATTTAAGTTATTTTTTTAATTATTTAATTGAATATAAAGTTAATCTTTTTAATTATTTTTTAAATTATTTTTTATTTTAAATTTTATTTGTCAAAATTCATTAAATAAGATCCATATTAAATATAAAATTATATAAAAATAAATTAAAAAATTATAACAACTTTTTTTGACTTATAGCTTTTTTGCATTTTTGCTCTTCGGGTTATTGTTTTTTGACTTAGAGTTACATCTACGGTTCATCAAATAAATTTTTTGCTTATTTAACTTAATTTTAATTGAAATTAGCAATTTATAAAAAATTAAAAATTATATCAAATATGAGAAATTTCTCATACATAGTATGAGAATACATTTTTTTATTTTGTCATTCATAATTTTAAATAAAAATTAAAAATTTCTTAATATAATTTTTTTTAACATGATGAGAAATTTTTCATACCTTAATGCAAGATATGAAAAAATTTTCATATATATTTTTTTGAATAAATTACACTTACAACCCTTATTTTTAATTATAATAATATTGATACTCTCTTTATTAACTGAACTCTTACATTAATGTAGTATACCTCAACTAAAATATCCAAAATACCCTGAATGTTGATTGACAGTATAAGGAGCTTCTTCACAAGTTTGGGAACAGAAGTGGGAAATAGCAACCAAGGCTGAAATGGGTTTAAACATATTTTATTTTTTTATTTAAATTTTTTATTTTCTTGGTTTGCCATGATAATTGTTTTTTAAGAAAAACAGAGTCTGTCCAAAAATAAAAGAATTTTAGTAAGCAACTGTTTGTGATAGCTTTTAAGCTTAATTTTTAAGATGTTTAACTTTAACAAAAAAAAAAAGAAATAAAAAAAGTAATAGTGTTTGGGATAATTTTTTGTAATAACTTTTTTATTTTTTATTTTTTATATTAGAATGTCTAAAATGCCCTTATTTTTAGCTTTTAAATTATAGTGTTTAAGATATTATGATGATTTTTTTGTTTTTGTGAGTAGAATTGACTTTTTATGTAAATGTATTATAATAATTTTGTTTGAAAAAAAATTGAGGTGGTTGAAATATATATTGAATTTTTTTATTAGATTAAGAGATGAAAAAAAAGTTAATTAATTTTTTTAAAAAATCAAATAATATAACAGAAAAGTTGACTTTTTTTTATATAAAAAAATCAGCTTAAAAGTCAGCCCAAACAGATAAAACAAAAAAAAATTACAAAAGTCTTAAAGCGTTTTTTTTTGTTTTATCTGAAATTTTTAATTTTTTTGTTAGTATTTTTTATTATTTTAATTTTTTTCAACAAAAAAAATTAAAAAATATCAGAAGTCTCGTTGAAGTGAACGTTCTTGCGTCGTCGTATTTTTTTTAGAATGGGGACCGGGTAACAAGACACTACACATTGTATGGAATAGTTTTTTATATGATTTTTTTGTTTTTTTAATTTATTTATGTTAGTTTAAATAATGATATTTTTTATTTTTTTTTGTTGAAGAAAATTAAAATAATAAAAAAACTAACAAAAAAATTAAAAATTTCAGATAAAACAAAAAAAAGGACTTTTAAACTTTTGTAATTTTTTTTTGGTTTTAGTAAACTTCTTTTAGTTTTAGATTATGACTATATTTTAAAAAAAGAAAACTTATCATGACAAGTCCAGAAAATATAAAATTTAAATAAAGAAATCAAAAATGTTTAAACCTGTTTCTGCTTTAGTTGCTTTTTCCCACTTCAGTTCCCAAACCTGTGAAGAAGCTCCTTACACTGCTAATCAACATTCAGGGGTGTTTTGGATATTTTGGTTAAGGGTATACAACTCTAATAGACTTAATGTCGTTTTTTTGTCTGTTCAGTTAACAGAAACTAACGGATAGATGAAAATGATACAAAAATAAAAATTTAAAAAAGTGTAGTAATATTTTAAAAAATAAAAAGAATATAACTGTTATTACTCTTAAATATAAAAAATGTAGGTATAATTTACTATTTTTTTTTAATTTTATTATTTTTAATTTTAAATGAAATAAACAATTTATAAATGAGATTTTTTTTAGTGTAATTTTTTTTCCAACATGATGTAAAATTTCTTATACCTTGATACAGTTATGAAAAAGTTGTCATATGTAATTCTTTGGTTTTTTTTTTTAAAAAAATTTGTATCTTCATTTTGATAAATTATATGAATATTTTTGTTATTTGTAAAAAAAAATAAAAAGTATTTCAAAATTTAATATGAGAAACTTCTCATAAATATATATATATATATATATGTTTTAATTTTGTTACTTTGAATTTTAAATAACATAAGCAACTTATAAATAATTTTTTTTACAAACTTCTCATAAATAGTATAAAACAGTTTTATACAACATTGAGAAGTAACTAATTTTTAAGAAGTAAATAACAAAACACATCAAAACCTACAGCAAAACCCAAGAATCAGAAACAAAATGACCACATAAATCAATTTTTACAGTTCACCAAATTATCCTTCCAAATTAAAAACCCAAATCACCTGGTGATTTGGGATCCATCACTCACATAAATGGCCACTCGGCAATTCGATTTTGGCACCAAGTGCCGCTCGGCAATTCGATTTTGGCACCAAGTGGTGCGCGAAAAAATGCAAGAGTTTGACCCTCCTGGCCATTTGCATCCTCGACTTGATCCCCAAAGTGGGTTTAACCCTAAACTCATTCAAATCATCGGCGACAATTGGGCTCACGTTCTGCTACAGCACCACCGTCAAAAGGAATGACTAGACGAAGAAAGTGGTAGCCATGTACTGGGTCCAACTGGCGTTGATCTTTTTAGTGGGGTTGAACATGAACTCCACCTAAGTGCCAGAGTACAATAGTTCGTAGTGGGTGAAAGTAGCTCGGTTGGAGTTCTAGACAGAGATGTATTGGGAGAAGGTGAGGTTGATGATCATGGCAAAAATGAGGGGTTATACGGTCAACCGCGCCTTCTGCAGCGTCGTTTTGTTTTGGTCATTTATTTTAGTTATTTATATTTCGGGACGTGTAGCACGGCTTTTTAAGTTATATGGTTTAAATTTTTTTAAAAAGTTAATTAATTAATTTTTTTATTTCAGTTTTCAAAAATTAATAATTATACACATCCCAAACATATTAATTTTTTTGAGTAAAATAACTATAATATCGATCCTCAATAAAAAGACAACTTTACTATATATATAATTAAAAAATTACGCTAATATATCAAATAATACAAATTTAAAACAACAATAATGCATATTAGATATTTTAATAAAAAATATAAAAAAAAAAGATATCCTAAAAATATTATCCCAAACACTCAACTTTTTTATCCTCATTTTTTCCCTAAAAAAGCTAAAACAGATAAAAAAATTTGACATCACAAACAAACATGGACTATATTTTTTAATCACGGTTAAAAACCGAGATTGTTAATATTTTTATTATGGTTATATTAAAAAACTGAGAACTTTTACGGGAAAGAATCACATTTTTAAAACAAATTTGTGAATTTTTTAAGGTTGAGAATCGAGATAGTATAGATATAATCTTGGTTAAAAACCGAGATTATTTCTAAAAACTTTTAATCACACTTGGATGTATCTCAATTTTAGAACTGAGATGGTATTCTTTTAAGCTCGGTTAATAATCGAGATGCTTTATGATTTTTGTAGTAGCAGCTTGCTTTAGAATGCCAGTAACATATTTGGTTTGAGATAAAAATAAACCATTAGTTGTGAAAATATACAAATCAATTTGGTAAAACAATTCACAGTATGAATTTCTTTTGATTTTGAAAATCCATTTCCATCCGATGACACGATGATTAGAATATGGAACTAATGCCTATATTTGTTGTTGTTGAAGGGCATGAAACTCAGTTGTCCTTGCTGCAACCCATTTTTTGAAGAGCATAAAAATCAATTTACTTTTTAGATTTTTCTCATTATGAAAAAAATAAAAAAGACAAAAAAAGTTGTTTTCAGTCAAAATGTAGGTTATTTGCATTTTTTGTGAACTTCATGAATATTAATCAAGAAAATCTACATTTTACATCCTTCATGACCAAAAAAACCAAAAAAACCAAAAAAAAAAAAATTGAACACAAATATTAAAGAAAAAATAAAAAAATTTTATTTGGGAAAGGCTCATCTTGTAGTGGCTTGTAAACACTCAGATTTTAGAATTTAGTGCTTGTTTTAGGATGTAAATTAACCTGGTTAATTAATTTAGGACTTTAACGTGCTGGTTTAAAAACATGAGGAAGGTGGCAATCAGTCGATGTGAGGCAACTGACTTGGTTATCATTTTTCAGCGTAGATGGACTTGGTTAACATATATAAAAACATATTGAAGTTGCAAATTGACTTTGTTCATTAGAAGAAAAAGCACCTACTTGGGAAATAATTCCATATGCTGACATCACCCAAATGCTGGCATAAACCAGCTGTGTAGTCCAGCGGTAAGAGCAGTGTTGGAGGTTCATTAGGTGTGAAAGTTCAATTCTCCCTTCCTTTTCTAGAAAAAAAGAAAAGCTCATTCAAAAAATATTTGTTAATTGATAAACTCATTAATGAGAAAGATAAAAATATAATTATTGATCACTTCTAAAAATTATAACTCAGCCCCTACTCGAGATGTATAAAAAGTTTGGTTTTAATTTAAAAATATTGAACTTTTTTACAAAAACAAGGAACAACAAAAAATTAAGAGTGTGTGGATAATTTGTTTAGAATAATTTTTTTTCTTTTTGTTAAAATGTTTAATATGTCATTAATTTTTGTTTTTATGTTATTTTGTTTGAAGTATTAGCATAGTTCTTTTTTAATTATTTGCAATAGAGTTCACTTTTAAATTAGAATATTAACAATCATTTCAAAGCAATTGAAAGCTGGCTTCTTTTTTTTTGTTAATTGTTGATCCAATTGAAAGTTGCTCAAATGTTGACAAATTCAAAGCAATTATTATTGATGGGAACTAGTTATTACCTAAGCACGGGTAAAGATATTTCAACTAATTTTAAAACTTTTAGAAGAATCAAAAGCACAAAAAATAAAAACTAAAAGCTACAAATGCTAAAAATTAAAAGCAACTAACAAAGGTTTTTTCAACTGTTCTTCCGCCAGCTATAAGTTGAAAGTTGAGGAGCTTATAACACCACCATCCTTTTTGCAGAAAATTTAATACTATTCGAAATGAAAAACTATTGATTAAAGTCTTAAAATTCTGAATTAATGACGACTCTTAGGTTATGTTTGGATGTTGGTATTTTAAGTAAAACAAAAAAAAAATTAAAACTCCATTTGTTTTAACATAAAATATTATCTATTTTTATTGTTTAATTAGTTGATAAAAGTAACGTGAAATATTTTTTCAATAAAATATTTTACATCAAAAACATAAAATCAATTTACATAAAAAATATGAACATCATTTTCTGTACCAGCATCGATAGTGGTGGTGATGGTGACGGCAGTGGTGGTACTAGTAGCAATGAAGGCGACATTCGTGGTGGTACAAGCATCCGTGGTAGCGGCATCGGTGGTGGTACTGATGGTGGTGAAGGAAATGGTATTGGTGGTAGAGGTGATGGTAATGTCGGTAGTAGTAGATGTGACGGTGGCGATGACAATTGTAATATATGGCGGTAATATTGGTGATGGTGATGAAGGTGGTTGTGGCAATGACAGTGGTAATATATGGCAGTAGTGATGACGGTAGTAGCATTAACATTTATAGTAGCATATTTTTATGTAAAATGGTAAATTATATTATCCTCTCTTGCAATTAATTAAAAATACAAACAGTTTTTCTTGAACTTTTAAAAGAACAATGACCTCCCTTATTAGTGTTGTTGGATTAACTCTATTACCCTATATAGTAATTTTATCTTATTACTTATTTTTTATTTTATTTTAATATTAATGGTGAAATGGGTAAAAAGTAAGGTGCAATACACAGTAAAAAAATTATTATAATAAAGTTTTAAAAAAATAAAAAAAAACTGTTCTGCTTCAATTACAACATGAACAAACTATATTTTACTTTTATAGAACCACTTAAAGAACTTTAAGTAGCTCATGGCATTCTTAGGAAACCAGTTAGTGCTCCTATAGTTGAAAAACATTCTACTTCTAAGACAAAAGGCAACAAGAAGTAGAAAAATAGTTTACAAACAAGGTGCAGCTTCTAAGGCAGTTCATGCGCCTCAGGCTAGAGTAAAAAAGCAAAAAGATAAGTATTTTAACTGGAACCAAATAGGACACTGGAAGAAATAGTGTTCGATTTATTTCAGCAAGGTGAACAATCACGTCACGCTCCCAAAATTAAAGAATCTCAACAAACAAGAGACTTTTATTCATTTAATCATAAATAACATGACCTTTTGGCCTTACAACCCTTAGGAATTTAATTACAATCCATGTTGAACAAGAAATCATAATCAAAATATGATATTACATAGACTCAAATTCGAGAAAATGAACAACACCTTGTCTCTTGCTATTAAACCATAGAATCACCTCCAATATCTGAAATGAGTGTTAAACAAATATCGTGAGCTAAGATTCAATAGGATATGACTACGCAACAATAAAAGCATGGTATGTAAAAAGAGAAAATTTTAAACCATCACTATGATATATGTACGTAGTTTTCCAACCAAGCTACTGAAAACTAAAACGAGTTACTCTTTCTCATGAGTAATAAACAATCAAAGTAAATTTCTATATCTCTCCGATCCTCAACATGTTCCACAAATCTTATCTTATGGGCTTATTAGATGTCGTTTTGTCACTCAGGCAAAAAGACAAAACAAGCTATTATTGCCACGAAAGCTAATACCGCTACACAAGTTAGATATGCTACATAGGATAGGATATGCCACACAGGCTAAGATACACCATGCAGGCTAGGATATGCCACACAGGCAAGAATTTATGATCTCACACTTACACAGATTTACTATTACTCATATTAATCATATCAATGCAACTCATTCACAAATTTTTTAATTCCATTCATGGGATTAAACCCTTTTTATCAATCACCCCAACCTCAACATTTATTGATAACCTAACTCCAATTTAATCCACACTATCATCATCCCACATTTAACCCACAAAACCTAAGGCACATGAACCACCCAAAAAAACCCACAAGTATAGGTCAAATTTAAAAGGAAAAACCTTTAAGAAAACCCATTTTACAACCGTTGTTCCTAACAAAACTATTTTCGCCATATAATTTTTGAAATGAGAGGTAAACCATTGAAAGAAATCTCCTGGAATTTCAATTTAAACATAACGGGGTCTCACGGAGGAGCCTAAATGAAAAGTCACTTTTATAACAAGAAAATAAAGATCCAACAAAACCCAGGTGAGTTTGCTCGAGCGAACCGAATACCGCTTGAGTGGCCACTTGGCAGAGCTAAAACCCCAATTTCTCAGGTAGTAGACTGTTGGAGACAAAACTATCAAGATCTTTATTTTTGCAAACAATTATCTAAAAAATAATAATTGGATGGGCAACCGCCAAAAAAGGTTCCAAATAAAATTTTTGATGACGAACGATCAAAATAAAACCCATGCATCCGAAATTAATTTAGAAGAATACCTTTTTACCGATCGAATATTCAACTATGATTTGAATCCAAATTGAAACTCCTGTCAGATTTTCTACTGTATTCTCTTATGCGATCTTCAAATGTAGTGTGGGCTACGAACTATATATCAAGAACTCGTACCGACAAAACCTGTACAGCTTTATTCTTAGAAGATAAGTTATGAAATTTTTTTAGCTTACCCGCATATTTATAGGGCTACAATAGGGACCTATAAAGTAATTATGAGTAAGACTTCCAGTGAAGTATAGACACGTATCAGCGATTTTCGCAATTAAGCAAACCTCATAGCGGTATCTGCAATTATGAAAAATCAGTAGCGGTTTTTGTAATTTTCATAAAATACTGAATTACAATTCACACTACTAAAGAATTATAATTGCACTATGACCCATAATCTCAAGACTATATAGCTTTGAGCTCTTGTTATTAAATGTTTACCATTTCTCCCCATGTTAAGATTTTTGACACCCACCAATAAATTTAATTACTGACAATATAATTTTATCGGCATCTTGATATTTCTTAAGTCCTTCTGCTTAACTTATTTAACCGCCAGATAATTAAATCTATCTGCAGAGTTTGGTCTGATCAAAATTTATAAACTTCCTTAATGGGTTATCGTCAATCCCGATATTTCGGAACGTGAATTTCGTCAATAATTAATATTCAGCATATAAATAATACCGCTATCTAACTCACCGGGAATATAGACTCATATAAGATCGCACCATCTAATGAATCAAAACAATTAATATTAAATATACGCAAATCAATAATTATTTTAAAATTAAGAGGATAAGCATTATTCATAATAACCTTGTGGTGTGAATTAATTTATATAGTAAGTATAAAATTAATTACTCAAAATGTCACATTCAATACACATAAAGTGTACTGGCACAGAGAGTCAGAACAATAGACGATACTATTATCTGTTTCCCGTAATCAAGACAAACTTACTAAAATTCTGTGCCACAGTCGTACCGATGCATGTCTATTTCTATTTAAACTGTGAATATAAAATTTATATTCTGTAAGAACCTAAAATCTGATCTTCTGTGTGTAATCCGTACTCTACACGCCAGATTAAGTACTATACAAAATATCAGATATCCGTGTATAATATTAAAAAAATGATACACATACATTGGTTATAAAGATTCTCATAAAATAAAAAATTAATTTTATTAAAATAAAATTAAATGCTAAAAATATGATTTATAGTATACTAACCCTGACAATCTCCCACTTATACTCAAAATTATACTGCCATACATCTGACTCTTATGTCCTCTACATGACTATCAAAAGTCTTAACCAGTAAACTCTTTGTAATGTATCTGCAAGGTTGTCTCCTGATGTAAACTCTATGTCTGACTAGAAATCTAAGTCTGTGTACCCTAAAGGTACTAGACTGTCTGCTTGGTAAATCAGTATATAATTCTTAGTCCTTTTAAGGTACTTGGTTATATTTTTTATTGCAATCTAATGCTCTTGTCCTAGGTTAGACTGATATCTTCCAATCATGCCAACGACAAAATAGATGTTAGGTTTAGTACAAAATATAGCATACATGAGGCTTCCTACTATTGAAGCATAAGAAATCGCCTTCATCTTCTCTATCTTATCAGGTATCATAGGACATTGATCCTTGGATAGAGTGATTTCATATCTGAAAGGGAACAACGCTTTTTTTGGAATCTGGCATGCTAAAAATGAGTAAGGATACCATCGATATACTTTGCTTGTGATAAGCTCAACATTATTTGTTTTCGATCTCGCATGAGCTTGATCCTAAGGATGTGACTGGTTTTTCCCAAGTCCTTCATATCGAACTGCCTAGATAACTAACTTTAACCATAGATAATGCCCCCACATCGTTTTTGATGAGCAAGATATCATCTATATAATGTACTAGGAAAATCACAACGCTTTCGTTATGCTTCTTCTACGCACAAGACTCATCCAGACTCTTATCAAAATTGTAAGACTTAATGGCTTGGTCAAACTGAGTGTTTTAAGATCTCGATGCCTGCTTAAGTCCATAAATAGATCTCTTAAGCTTATACAACATGTGTCCCTGACCCTTTGCAATGAATCTGTCTTGTTGTATTATATAGATACGCTCATCAAGACTTCCATTAAGAAAAGCTTTCTTGACATTCATTTGCCCTATTTCATAATCGAAATGAGCAGTAATGGATAAGAGAATCAGGATAGATTTAAGCATGACTACCGGTAAAAAGGTTTTCTCTTAATCGATCGTTTTTTTTTGAGTGAACCCTTTAGCAACAAGCCTAACTTTAAAAGTTTCAACATTTCTCTCTACTCATCTCTTCCTCTTGTAGATCCACTTGTATCTAATGAGTTTTATCCCTTTGGGTGGTTCTACAAGTTTCTAGACTTGATTGGAATACATAGATTCTATATCTGGATTCATGGTCCTTTGCCAAAGATCTGCATCTTTGTTCTAAAGTATTTTTTTGTAGTTACAAGATTTGGCATCTAGTTTTGCTAGGATCTTGTTAAAAAGACTCTCCCAAGAACATATATCATCAGGTTGATGAACAATCCTCTCACTATGATGAGGTACTACCCGTGTCTGTATATTAGCAGAAACACGCTGTGCAGAATCAGAATTCTATGTATCAGCATCCTGTTCTTGATTTGCACCTGTCTTGATAATCCTCCCACTACGACGAGGTAATAGAATATCAGTGACTTGTTGTGAGACCCTGACCCGTCTCTTTTTGAGACTTATATATATATGGTGTGTTTTGCATATATAATTCTATGATGTATGATTTACTCGTTTTGATGCATGTTTAAGATTATCTGAGCATGCGAGGTTGGTTCTAGGGGTTGTAGGGAGTTCCTGTGCGAATTTTAAAAATTAAAAAAAAAGATATTTTGGAAGCCTATAAATATCTGGAGGTAAATATTTTTCAAAGAGATATTTTCAAAACTTAACTCCTAAGTTTTCTCCAGTTTTCTCTTTGCCTTCTCTCTAACTTCTCGGGGGCCAGGAGCTTGGTTTTTGACAAACCAACTGCTGATCCTTAGTATTGGCATCGCGGTCTATGCATCCATCAGGGCAGAATTCTATTCTGACGAAGCTCGATTTTGCACGTGGATTGAGGTATCGAGATTTTAACTCATCGAGGCAGGATCCTAGACTCTATAACTGTTAGAGGGTACTACGTGTAATCCTACGTGTTTCTACCGTTTGAAAACGCATGAAATGTGATTTACGTTTCAAATTCAATTTTGGGCTAAAATCATTTTTTGGCGTTTCGATGGGATGAAATCGGGAGTTGAATGTTTATTTCAAGGTTTTATGATAGCCTTGAGCTTGGGTATGCTATTGGGTATCCAAAACAGATGTTTTTGAAGCTTGGTTTGAGGATTGGAGATCAAAATCGTAGCTTAAAACGTTTTTTAGGTGAGTTCAGTAGACTGACCCTTTGGGTCCAGTCGACTGGATCATCTTTTGGTGAGTTCAATCGACTGAACTCATGGGGTCAGTCGACTGAACTGCTCCTTTGTTGAAAATTTTGCTTTTCCAGAGTGTTTTTCAGTTGATTGGTGGATGAGCCCAGTCGACTGAATTGTGGACTATAAGTTTGGTGGTTAGATGGTTTAGTTTTGATGGGCCATTGGTTTTCTATAGTATTCTATTGATTAAATGGAAAGGTTAGTAAATTGAAATACCATTGGATTCCTAATTCGGATGTGTGAACATCCATGGTTTTCAAAATAAGTTTGAAAACGGATTGTTTAGTGAGAAGAAAACGTGTTTTGTTGAGGTTTGGAGCTAACTTTGGGTTGAGTCTCAACTTCTAAAATATTTTGGGTGAAAATATATTTTTACATGTTTTGTTCGATCTCCATGGTTCATAGATTGGATCCCTCATATATACATGTGTTGTATATTTGTTTTGTGGGTTGGTTTTGAAATGTTTATCCATAGATGTACGGTGACAGTGGGTTTGTTGAGTTGGGCTTCCATTGCTCATCGGTGCAAGTCCAGAAACGTGCACAGCGTAGGTACTCAGTTCCTTCGGGTTAGTCCCCATAAATTGAGTTGTGTGTGTGCTTAGTTCCCTCGGGCTCAGGTGCTGTAAATTAAGTATTTGTCGGTTACCTCCGTTAATGGCGTCGTTGTCGTGACTTCATATAGAACTTGTCATTACTTATTGGACCCTGCGCGGCTGTAGAGTAATGGACAATAGTTTATAGTTGTTACCTTTGTCGGTGTGGCAGAGTTGGCACATAGGATTACATTCTTATCTTGTCTCCTCGGCTGCGTGTCCTAAGTCGAGAGTGTTGTGTGTTATTGCTTTCCCTTAACTGTGGCATGATATCTGTCAGAATTATATACATAGTTTCAAGGATAAAAATGTGTGATTTTGAGAGAAAAACCTGTTTGGCTTTTGTGGTCGAGCTAGCTCCCACCATATGATTGCATGACCTGTATTACAATTTTATTATTTATATTCTATTGGGCTTTAGCTCATGGTGTGGAATTTTTGCTGTAAAACCTTTTTTAGGTGAGCACGCGGAGTTGACCTAGTTGCAGAGGTGATGGAAGACTTGCTGTAGCTTTTCCTTTTGAGACATGTACTTTTACATGTGACGCCTGTTTAGGCTGGTTTTGTACGCCTTTTGGCGATATGCTTATTCATGTATGAGGATGCATGTTTACTATTTATGAGAGCTAAACTTGGAAAATCTTTTATCCAAATGATGTATTTTGATTTCCAATTGTAGAAAAACCTATTTTTCTTAAATGAGTGTTTTGGTGGACTTTCGCATGACCCTGGTGTTTAGGGCATGACAACTTGGTATCAGAGCTCTGGGTTCAAACACCTAAGAGCCATGGGAAGGAGGGTGCATCACCTTGTGAGGGTGTATATGTGCTTGATTGCAGTGTTACAGCATTTTCCTAACATCATCATGATAGCTTGTGGTGTATACGTGTGTATGGAGGTTGGACCTTAGGATTGATTAGTCTTGCCTTCGGGCGTCTGAATTAATAAACTTGGGAGCCATGTTAGAGACGCGTTTCGCGGATGTAATTTCTAGCAAGGAATCTGAGTAGGTTGTCCAGAGTGGCGAGTCTTTCTTGCTGGTTCTCCTCGGTATGTGAGATGTAATGACATGATATTAAGTGGCTATGTGTTAGCATGCTTATCTGTCTTTTACGTTAGCAATAACATGTTATATGGATGCTCATCCTGTTACGTTGCTTTCGTATAGAGTTATGTCCACACGGGGAGGACGAGGCCATGATCGAGGTCGAGGCCGTGGTTCTGGCTGAAGGGACATTCCAGTCTCAGATGTTGGGGATGCTAATGCACCCCAAGGACCTGTTGTCGAGGGAGATCTGTTGCGTGAGATGGTCGGCTCCATCCGGCAACTAGCTAAGGCCCCTAGGGGTAGGGAGAGTATACCTGAACCAAGGGCGACGATCGCAACGCACGAGTTTCACCGTTTGGACCCTCCTACCATTTCTGGGGATCCCAACCCCATGGTAGCCACTGAATGCCTAGAGCTGATCACTAGGATCGTGGATACGCTTCAGATTGAGGAGGATGATATGAGGGCTACTTTTGATGCCTTTCAGCTGAGGGGTAGTGAACCCATGTGGTGGAAGTTTACCAGGACTATAGTTACTGGCACTTGGGAGCCATTCACAAAGGTATTTCTGGAGAAATACTTTCTAGTGACACTGAGGGATTGCTACAGAGAGGATTTCCTATTTTTGACTCAGGGGACGATGTCAGCGGTGGAGTATGAGGCTGAGTTCACCAATCTGTTTCGATTTGCACAGGAGATCATACCTACTGACGAGTTTCGTGCGAAGCGATTTGAGAGAGGTGTGAGGCCCACTATCAGAGATAGTGTGGCTGCATTCCAAATGCAGGTCTTCACAGAGTTGGTATAGATGGCCATGAAGGTGGAAGACACTCTGAATGAGACGCGAAGAGACAGGGATAGTAGGGGTTAGCAAGGTGGGGAACATGCACAGAGTCAGGGGCGCAGGGAGAATAAGCGTCAACGGACATCTGGTCCGCGTTCGCATCCAGTGGGGTAGTATCCTCCATAGTCTTCTGCATCTTCTCCTCCTGTAGCTTCAACGGGAAGGTCAGAGCAGAGGAGGGAGTCTGTTTGCTTTAGATGTCAGCGGCTTGGACACCGTGCAGCAGAGTGTCGTAGTCCCATGCCTGTTCAGGCACAGTCGCAGTCACAGGCTTAGGGAAGAGGGCCAGTAGTTTGTTTTGAGTGTGGCCAGTCAGGGCACATTCGCAGGGATTGCCCCGGACGAGGAAGCACAATTAGAGTTTCTGTTACTCCATCTGCTCAGTGACGTCAACCATCCAGATTTGCAGAAGGGGGCGCTTCAGTGCAGTCAGGAAGACAATCTATAGTTCAGGGCCATAGTGCACTGGCCAGAGCTTATGTTCTAGTAGATCCTCGTTCATCCAGAGCACCGGTCATGCCTGATGCTACTACTACCACCTCCATGATCAGAGGTACTCTTCTAGTCTTTAGATCATGGGCTAGTGTTCTTATAGACACGGGAGCATCACATTTGTTTATATCGTCTGCTTTTGCATTTTCTTTGGGGCTTGAAATGGACTGGTTGGGTAGTACCTTGAGTGTGGAGACCCCAGTTAATGGGAGTGTGACGTTAAGTCTTGTCTGTAGATCCTGTGTGTTGGAGGTCGCCGATCGTTGTTTAGAGTTTAACTTCATCATTCTCGACATGACCTCGTTTGATGTCGTCATAAGGATAGATTGGCTGACCACCTATCATGCTTTTATCGATTGCGATCGACGGAGGGTGACAATTTGTACACCAGCGAGAGATTTATTTTATTTTGTTGGTGACCAGGATGAGGGCTTGGTGTCCATACAGGGTATTGTGCGAAACTAGGGCAACTTAGGTTCCCTCCTTGCAGCTCTCAGTTGGATGAGGAGGTTAGGATTCAAGGTGAGTTACCTTCGGTGGTCTGCGACTATCCTGATGTCTTTCCTGATGATCTATATGAGTTGCCACCGAGCTGCGAGGTAGAGTTCTCTATTGAGTTGATTCCAGGGGCTGCCCCCATATCTATGCCATCTTATCGGTTTGCACCCGCTGAGTTGCGTGAGCTCAAGGTATAGCTCCAAGAGTTGCTAAACAAGGGATTTGTACGCCCGAGTACTTCACCGTGTGGAGCTCCTGCTCCTTTTGCCAAGAAAAAGGATGGATCCTTGCATTTGTGCATTGACTACCAAAAACGGAATCAAATGACAGTGAAGAACAAGTATCCTATGCCGAGGATAGATGATTTGTTTGATCAGTTAAAGAGGTCGAGCTACTTTTCAAATATCGACTTGAGATCAGGATACCACCAGTTGAGGATTAGGGACGAGGACATATCGAAGACCACCTTTCAGACTCGCTATGGTCACTATGAGTTTCTAGTTATGCCATTCGGCCTAATGAACGCTCCTGCTACGTTTATGGGTTTGATGAATGGGATCTTCCATCCTTATCTAGATAATTTTGTGGTGGTGTTTGTGGATGATATTCTCATCTACTCACCCACTAGAGAGGCACACGAGGATCACCTGCGTATTGTTCTGCAGACTCTGGGAGAGCATCGCTCGTATGCGAAGTTCGAGAAGTGCGAGTTCTGGATGTCTAAGGTGAGGTTCCTTGGACACGTCGTGTCGACAGACGGAGTAGCTGTGGATTCATCGAAGACTGATGTTGTGACAGGTTGGGAGCGACCGAAGAGCGTCTTTGAGATCCGTAGTTTTTTGGGTTTAGCAAGTTACTACCGACGATTCGTGAAGGACTTTGCTAGACTTGTTGCACCGATGATGCGTCTGACGCGAAAGGGAGTTGTGTTTGTTCGGAGTGAGTCCTGTGAGTCAGCATTCCAGGAGCTAAAGATGGGGTTGACTAGCGGACCTATGTTGACTATCCCAGAGCGAGGCTTGGGGTATACAGTATATTGTGATGCATCACACGACAGTTTGGGTTGTGTCTTGATGCAGAAAGGGAAGGTTGTAGCCTATGGTTCTCAGCAGCTGATGATCCATGAGAAGAACTACCCGACACACGATCTGGAGTTGGTAGTCGTGGTATTTGCCTTGAAGACATAGCATCACTATCTTTATGGTGAACACTTCGAGATTTTCTCCGATCAAAAGAGCTTAAAATACTTATTTTCGCAGAAGGACCTAAACTTACGCCGATGACGATGGATGGAGTTGTTGGAGGATTATGATTTTGACTTATAGTATCATCCAGGGAAGGCCAACGTTGTAGCTGACGCTCTCAGTAGGAGATCTCATGGCTTGTTAGCTTCTGTGGCTATACGGGAATGGAACATGCTTGGAGAGATTGGGGAGTTTGATCTCCATCTTGGGAATACAGCAACGGGCGCCACCTTGGTTTCAGGAGTTTCACAATCAGCATTGATTGCACGAGTGTTAGAGGTCCAACAGACGGATTAGGAAGCTCAGATGATAAGAGATCGTGTTACTAGTGGAGAGGGTACAGTAGGATGGATTGTGGGTTCAAACAAGAGTCTAAGAATGGTCGAGAGGTTATTTGTGCCAGAGTCATGCCGAGTTGATTTGCTACATGAGTGTCATCATTCACACCTTGTAGTGTATCCTAGAGGCACGAAGATGTACCATGATTTGCGTCGCCAGTTCTGTTGGACAAGAATGAAGAAGGACGTGCTTCATTTTGTTTCTCGGTGCCTTACCTGTCAGCAGGTAAAGATGGAGCACCAGAAACTGGGAGAATTGTTACAGCCGTTATCGGTATCCGAATGGAAGTGGGAGAACGTCACGATGGACTTTGTGTTAGGACTTTCTCGCTCACCTGGGGGACACGATGCCGTTTGGGTTGTGGTTGGTAGGTTGACGAAGTCTACACACTTTCTCCCCATCCGTGTGAAGGATTCAGTGGACCGACTGAGTCGTTTGTATGTCAGAGAGATAGTCTGCTTGCATGGAGTGCCAGTGTCTATTATTTCTGACCGAGATCCGCGCTTCACATCACACTTTTGGCAGAGTCTTTAGGAGGCTTTGGGGACGAACTTGATGTTTAGTACTTCTTTTCACCCTCAGATGGATGGTCAGTCTGAGAGGACTATACAGATTCTTGAGGACATGTTGAGGGTATGCATGCTTGATTTCAGAGGTTCTTAGGAGAATCATTTGCCGTTAGCAGAGTTTGCATACAACAACAACTATCAGTCCAGTATTAGGATGGCACCGCATGAAGCTTTGTATGGTAGACCGTGCAGGTCACCAATATGTTGGACAGATGTGGGAGAGACCACAATTTTGGGACCCGACTTGGTGCAGGAGACGACGGAGAAGATTGTAGTGATTCGCCAACATCTTCAGATAGCTCAAAGCCGTCAAAAGAGTTATGCAGATCAAAGAAGAAAACCTTTGGAGTTTGCAGTGGGGAATCACGTATTCCTGAAGGTCTCACCTCATAGAGGTTTAATGAGGTTTGCTCGTAGCGGGATGCTATCACCGCGCTTCATTGGGCCTTTTGAGATTCTTGACAGGGTTGGGGAGGTTGCTTATCGTTTAGTTTTGCCACCTCCGTTAGCATCTGTGCACAACGTGTTTCACGTTTCTATGCTTCGGAGATATGAGCCTGAGCCTTTACATGTGTTAGATTGGGCCGAGTTACGGGTTGATGAAGATGCCACTTCTGAGGAGCGTCCAGTGAACATTCTTGATACAAAGGAGCAAGTGTTGTGAGGCAGAACAATTGCATATGTCAAAGTTCTATGGCTTCATCACGGGATTGAAGAGGCTACATGGGAGCTGGAGTCGAGGATGCGTGCTAGATACCCGGAGCTTTTTCCTTTGTGACCTTGTAGTGAATTTCGGGGGTGAAATTCCTTAAGGGGGGAGAGTTGTGAGACCCGGACCCATCTCTTTTTGAGACTTATATATATATGGTGTGTTTTGCATATATAATTCTATGATATATGAATTACTCATTTTGATGCATGTTTAAGTTTATCTGAGCATGCGGGATTCGTTCCTGGGATTGTATGGAGTTCTTGTGCGAATTTTAAAAATGAAAAAAAAGAAGATATTTTGGAGGCCTAGAAATAACTAGAGTTAGAAATTTTTCAAAAATATATTTTCAAAATCTAACTCCTAAGTTTCCTCCAGTTTTCTCTATGCCTTCTCTCTAACTTCTTGAGGGCCCGGGGCTTGATTTTTGACAAACCAACTACTGATCCTTAGTATTGGCATCGCGGTCTACGCATCCATCTGGACGAAATTTCATTCTGACGATGCTCAGTTTTGCACGTGGATTGAGGCATCGAATTTTTAACTCACCGAGGTATGATCCTAGACTGTATAACTGCTAGAGGGTACTACGTATAATCCTACGTGTTTCTACCGTTTGAAAATGCATGAAATGTGATTTACGTTTCAAATCCAGTTTTGGGTTAAAATCGTTTTTCGACGTTTCAGTTGGATGAAATCGGGTGTTGGATGTTTCTTATGAGGTTTTATGATAGCCATGAGCTCGGGTATGCTCTTGGGTATCAAAACGGGTGTTTTTGAAGCTTGGTTTGAGGATTAGAGATCAAAACCATAGCTTAAAACGTTTTTTGGGTGAGTTCAGTCGACTGACCCTATAGGTCCAGTCGACTGGATCATCTTTTGGTGAGTTCAGTCGACTGAACTCATGGGGTCAGTCGACTGAACTGCTCCTTTGGTTTTAATGGCCCAATAGTTTTCTATGGTATTCTATTGATTAAATGGAAAGGTTAGCCAACTGAAATACCATTGGATTCGTGATTCGGATGTGTGAACATCCATGGTTTTCAAAAGTGGTCTGAAAAACGAATTGTTTGGTGAGAAGAAAACGTGTTTTGTTGAGATTTGGAGCTAACCTTGGGTTGAGTCTCAACTTCTAAAACGTTTTAGGTGAAAATATATTTTTACATGTTTTGTTTGATCTCCATGGTTTATGGATTGGATCCCTCATATATACATGTGTTGTATATTTGTTTTGTGGGTTGGTTTTGAAATGTTTATCCATAGATGTACCGTGACAGTGGGTTTGTTGAGTTGGGCTTCCATTACTCATCGGTGCAAGTCCAAAAACGTGCGCAGCGTAGGTACTCAGTTCCTTCGGGTTAGTCCCCGTAAATTGAGTCGTGTGGGTGCTTAGTTCCCTTGGGTTCAGGTCCCGTAAATTAAGTATTTGTCGGTTGCCTCTGTTAATGGTGTCGTTGTCGTGACTTCGTATAGAACTTGCCATTACTTATTGGACCCTGCACGGCTGTGGAGTAATGGACAAGAGTCTATAGTCGTTACCTTTGTTAGTGTGGCAGAGTCGGTACATAGGATTACATTCTTACCTTGTCTCCTCGGCTGCGTGTCCCGAGTCGAGAATGCTGTGTTTTACTGCTTTTCCTTAACTGTGGCATAATATCTGTCAGGATTATATGCATAGTTTCAAGGATGAAAATGTGTGGTTTTGGGAGAAAAACCTATTTGAATTTTTTAGTCGAGCTAGCTCCCATCATATGATTGCATGACCTATATTACAGTTTTATTGTCTATGTTCTATTGGGCTTTGGCTCACGATGTGGGATTTTTGCTGTAAAACCTTTTTCAAGTGAGCACGTGGAGTTGACCTAGTTGCAGAGGTGATGGAAGACTTGCTGTAGCTTTCCTTTTTGAGACATGTACTTTTACATGTGACACTTGTTTAGGCTGGTTTTGTACGCCTTTTGGCATTATGCTTATTCATGTATGAGAATGCATGTTTACTGTTTATGAGAGATAAACTTGGAAAATCTTTTAGCCAAATCATGTATTTTGATTTCCAACTGTAGAAAAATCTATTTTTCTTAAATGAGTGTTTTGGTGGGCTTTCGCCGGTGTTTGGGGCGTGACACTTGTTCTTTTGTTCTATTGGTATTTTCTCTTAGTTCTTCTAGAACAATGTTGCTTTTGGGTTTGCGATCCATAATATAATCCTCTTCTAAGAATCGGACATTAGTGCTAACAATGACCTTCTGATCCTTAGGATTATAAAATAGATCACCATTCGTTTCCTTAGGATATTCCACAAAAAAATAGACTTCTGTCCTCGATTCAAACTTACCTGCATTTTCTTTCAGCACATGTGCTAGACAATCCTAAATTCGAATGCATTTCAGACTACGCTTATGCCCGGTCCACAATTCTATGGGAGTAGAAGGTACTGACTTAGACGGTAGCATATCCAGAATATAAGCCGCTGTATCTATTGTGAGTCCCCAAAATAAATCAGGTAAACCTAAATAACCCATCATGGACCTTACCCATAAGAGTCCTATTCTTTCTTTCTGCTACACCATTCTGCTACGGAGTGCTAGGTGCAGTCAACTAAGATGTATTCTCCTCTGATGACAAGTAGTCCTTAAACTCTCTAAAAAGATATTCCCCACCACGCTTGGATCGTAGTGATTTGATACTTTTACTCAGATGTTTTTTTGCCTCCGCGTTGAATTCTTTAAATTTCTCAAAACATTTAGACTTACGGTGCATCAGATAAATGTATCTATATCTTGAGTACTCATCAATGAAAATAATGAAGTACTCAAAGCCATCTCTAGCCCGAATTATCATAGGACCACACACATCAGAATGAACCAGGTCCAATGGTTCTTTAGTTCTATAGCTTTTGATCGAAAATGGCATCTTGGTCATTTTACCTTTTAAACAAGATTCATAGACTGAAAGTGCCTCAACTTCTAAAGAACTCAAAAGTCCATTTGTTACCAGTCTGTTTATCCTTTTTAAATTAATATGGCCCAAGCGTAAGTGTCAAAAAAAACGTTTCGTTTATTAAAAAAGAAAACTTTCTCTTATATGGTAAATTAGATGTGTTATTAATTTCAGTCAGTTACAGTATAAGAGAGAATGAAGTAAAAATATAAAAATCATCTACCAATATACCAGAACAGATAGCTCGTTTATTATTCTTAATAACCACAAAGTTATTAAAATAAACTAAATATATATCTTTAGCCAATTCAGAAATGGAAACTAAGTTTATTCTAATGGCAGGTACATAAAGACAAACTCTCAATATTAAAATTCGATCTCTACTAAAACTAAGAGTGATATCTCCTACTGCAACTGCTATTATTACCCATATGTAGGTAAACCTCCCCATCACTGAGTTGTCTGGTTTTAGGGAACCCTTGCAATGAATTACAGACGTGATTAGTGGCTCCCGTATTTACACACTAGGTACCGATAGATAACACCACTAAATATGTTTTCACAACCAGTGAACAAAAATTATCCTTGTTATTCTGTTTATTGAGAAATACTGGACAGTTTTTTTCAGTGCCATGCTTGGTTAAAGTGAAAACATCAATCTTTCGGCTTTTTCACACTAGTCTGTGGCCTATTAACTACCCTGAAAACCATCTCCTTGTTTTTGAATCTTTTTTTTCTTCATGCCTTTTAGCCCCGAGAAAGAACATTTTTTATAAACAAACACATTTTCTGGTATTGAAAGAATACCATTGGTAGTTAAAGTTATATCTAAATTATTTTTTTAGTTAACAAAATTTGGTTCCGTAAGTTTTTTTTTCTTTGAGTATTCAAGCAAGTGGGTTGAAAGACATTTTAATTATGAGAATCACATAATTAAAAAAAATCGTTAATTATGATAAGCAAAACTTTAAATTCATTTTAATTTGGTTCTCTCTATCATTTTAAAATTAATTCAGCGGCAGTCTAGTAACCTGAGAATAGCATGCCCGTTGGGAGGACGTCAACTATCATTCATAAGACTAGACAGGTCAATTCTTTTTTATTTTACTATATAAGCAACTGACCCTGTCAAGTAAAATTAAATAGCTGACATAGTTTCGGTTCAGTATATAACAGCAATGACACAGTTGGAGAGGATACTATTATATATAACTAAGTGTTAACCATCACTTAATCCCAAATCAATCGCTACGCAATGAATCCTTCAGTTAGAGAAGTAATCCACATTAATAATTATTCAGAATTATCCTTAAAAGAGATTTAAACTGGCAATACCACAATTAATATGTCTGTTATGGAGGAAGGCGTTACTGTCGGTACGCAGGGTTTAATTGCATCACCTACAAACTGGTAATGGAGACCGCGTGATTTATCTGTGAATAAATTTTTTCTCTCACTTAAATTTTTAAAACATTTTTAAGGATTTTAAAAATCCATTTAATTAAAATAAATTTATTAATTTTAAAAACCACACGATCTGAAAGAATCAAACATTTTCCCTTGTACACGATTGCAAAGATTCTGATTTATCCAACAATTTTTTTGTGTTTAAATGTGTAACAAATAAAATTTAATAAATGCATAGTTTTTCCTTTAGCTTTTTAGCTAAGCTAGTGATTAAGGACATTTATTTATTTTATTTTCTGTTCCATATTTTTTGAAAAATGATAATTTATTTCAATTAAATATTTTTTTATTTAATTAACTCAAAATTCGAAATTAATTCTTACGTTTTTTCAAGATATCCGATTTTATGAAAAATCATCTTAAACGTGATATTTTGTAAAAAATAAAATATCTAAAACCTTTTCATTTAATTAAAAAAATTAATTTTATTTTTCATTATAAAATATTTTAATCAAAACTAAAATTTTGAATTAATTAAATTAACAGGATAAATAAAATGGATATACAATCATCCACGTAGTTCATATATATATATATCCCGATTTTATGATCCAAGTGAAACACTGAGGTGTTTTAGTCTCCCTAAGAGAATCAGCTATTTCATTTTCTGTTCGCTTTTGATTTAGTGTTCTGATTGCATCAGGCTTTCCTGATACTATTTAATATATACTGATATATCATATCAGTCTCGTATACATCAGAAAATCAACACAATACATCCCCGAAAGAGAGAAACCGCCGGCCACCACCACCCACCATGGCGCTGCCGTTGTCGCCGCCTTCAGACGGCTCCTACCGTCTCATCTGAGCTCCATTTTTGACGAGCATTATATCGTTGGAAAGCTCTTGAAATATGAAACTTTTCTATCCAAAAACATTCTAGAAAAATACCTAGAAAAGGCCAACAAATTAGTCAGAAACTGCTACCGCCGCATCACAGCGCCGCCGCCTAGAATCACTAACTTTCTGAGGCTTTTTTAACCTCTTCTCGAACTCCATTTTTGACGTACTTTATACCGTTAGAAATATTTTGAAAATTTCTATTTTTCTATGAAAAAATGTGCTAAAAATAGCTCGAACAAATGCCAGAAAATTTCCTGGAACAGACTGTGCGCTGCCACCTGGAACCGCTAACTTCCCGAGGCTTTTTTGACTTCTTCCCGAACTCCAATTTCGATGTACTTTATACTGTTGGAAAGCTCTTGAAAAGTACTATTTTTTTATGAAAAATTATCCTAAAAAAGAGCTTGAAAAACTGTTGAAAAACTACCTGAAAGCCACTACTGTCGCCGGCCTATTTGTCGCCTGGTTAGATTGTGATTTTGGCCCAATTTTTTTTTGATTTTGGCAGTATTTTGAGACATGTTTTACTGCTATTTTATGTTTAAAAAATTATCCAAAAATTAGTCTAAAAAATGACTCAAAAATCATAAAAATCGTCGCTGGCTAAGCCATCGAAACCGAGCTATTTTGGTAAATTTTTCTCGCTGTTTTTGATTTATTTTTATTCTGTTTTTTATTCATAAATACTGTAAAACAATTCATGGAAAAAAAACCATTTAAAATTGTTAAAAATTTACCGCGATCCGTGGCCCGTTAAAACTTGAACCACCGCTGGTGCTGCCTCCGTTATTCATATTCTTGGATATGTTCAACATGTTCTTAAATAATCTAAACATATATTTTAAAAATAAAAACTAGCTATTACATTGATCCTATGTCCTGAAGGCTCACATTTGATCTATCACGGTCAATTTCCGCGATTAAAAAAATAAGGATAAATTACAGTTACCTCCCTTGAGATTTAAGCTTATTACATGTACTTCCCCTTAGATCTTTGAAATTACACTGCCATCCCTTCTGCTTTACTTTTTTATTTTATTTTAACCCTTCTATTAGTTGACTGTTAGTTGACTGAACGAAAATTGATTTTATCATTAAATATTTTATATTTTTTCCCATTTTACCCTTACTTTTAGTTTTCTTCCCTTGAACAACAGACTAAACCCTAGAACTATGATTGCCCCCGATCAGCACTAGCACAAAAGAGAGGGCAGAAAGCTTCAATGCATCAAAGAAAATTACCTTTCACCTAAAACCCAACCAAAACTGTCACCATTTGACGAACACATCTTAATGTAAAGAATCTGAAACCGACACCATGTTAGGGTTGGTATGTAGAGTACATGTGAGACCCTGACCCATTTTTTTTTCGGCGTTTCTGGATGCGCGTTACGTGTTTTTGTTTGAGCATATTTTTATTACTTTTGATGCATGATCGGGTTTAGATATGCATACGGGGTAGGTTCCCGGGGCCGTGTGCCGTTGTGGCGCGAATTTCAAAAATTTAAAAAAAATATATTTTGGAGGCATATAAATATCTGGAGTTAGATACTTTCAAAAGAAATTTTTCAAAACTTCTCTAACAAGCTTCCTATTTTCTCTCTGCCTTCTCTCTAACATCTCGGGGGCCCAGGGCTCGATTTTCAACGATCCAACTGCGGATCCTTGCTTTTGGCACGGTGGGCTACGCGTTCTTTTGGACGGAATTCTATTCTGGCGAAGCTTAGTTTTGCACGTGGATCGAGACATCGAGTTTTTAACTCACCGAGATATAATTCTATACCTGTATGTTTTATAAGTGTGTTACGTGTAATCGGGTATATTTTTAACGGTCGGATAGCTGTAGATATGATTTTCTATAAGTTGGGTTTTTGGGTTAAAAATCGATTGTTAGTTGATTTTCATGGATGAAATCATGTTTCGAGAGTTTCTTTCGAGGGTTTGGTATTTGGCTTGGGCGTGTGGATGTCCGAGGGTGTTAGATTGGGGTTTAAAGGCGTTGAATCGAGGTTTTGGAGGCTGAAACAATGTTCGGAAACTATTCTTGCCACTATTCAGTCGACTGAATCGGATCATGTTTTTGGGGTTCGATCGACTGAACCGTGGCTGCTTGGCGTTTGCAAGTTTTCAGGGTGTTTTTCAGTCGACTAGGGGCATGGGTTAGTTGACTGAACTTCTGGATAGTGTGATGATGGTTATGTGGTTGGGTTTTGCTTTCTGATTGGCGTCCTATGGTATTAAATTAATTAATTTATGGGAATTAGTTGATTCAAATACCTGTGGATTTCTTTTGGGGTTCGATTGGTCATGTGGTGGTTTGGGGGTCGTGTTGTGGGCTCGGATGTTCCGTTTAGATTATATGTGATCGATCTGTGGTTAGGGCTCGAGAAAGAGTTGATGTTTATGTGTATATGCTGTTAAGGTTCGGGAGAGAGTCGATGTTTGTGTATAAGTTGTTAGGGCTCAGGGGAGAGTCAGTTTAATTCTGTATGTGTTGCATTCGTGGCTTGTAGGAGTCGACCTTTGCATGTGTGGCATACTACTATGTGTATCATGGATTGCATGTATTGCATATTGGGACGGATAAACTAATTTTTTTAAAACTGTATTAACGGCATGCGGGAGTCGTGATACTAGAATCGTTTTCAAGGCTTTGATGAGTCAAGAAATAGTTTTTATCCTCGCTTTCCCATTGCTTGTGAAAATCGTTTTAATGGCTCTTGTGAGTCGCGATCTAAAACTATTTTCAAACTGTTTTCAAGGCTTGAAAGAGAGTTTAAACCTGCACTTCGATTTCCTAGCATGTTTTGTTTATATTATATGCTTGTCTAGTTTCTGCTAAGCCTTGGCTCACGGTGTGGGATTTGCTTTTCTTCATGTACCGGTCACGCAGGATGATCTGGAGGTGCTAGAGAGGTGGAAGAGTCATAGTCTTTCTTTTTGTTCCTATTTGTATCATGTATGCTTAATACATGTTTCTCGGTGTTGGAGCCTTGTAATGTATGCCATTTGGCGTTTATATACAATGCATGTATGTTTATTTTGAGAGTGTATTCTCGGGCTGGGTGTTGTGATTGATTATTTGTGGGTGTTTCACGTGCCCAGAGTTTGGAGCGTGACAGATTGGTATCAGAGCTCTGGGTTCGAATACCTATGAGCCGTGGGAAGAGGGTATATCCCCGGTGAGGTTGATTGTGTGTGCTTGATTGCATGTGTTTAGATGCTTTGATAACATGATGTGTTAGCATATTAAGCATGAGGATGTTATGTATATGTGATCTTGGGGGTTGAACTGTGGGATTAATTAGTCTTTCCTTTGGGCGTTTGGATTAACCAACTTGGGAGTCAAGTTAGAAACGCGTTTAGCTGATGTAATTTCTAGCAGGGAATTTGAGTAGGTTATCCAGATTGACGTGTCATTCTTGTTGGTTCTCCTCGGTATGTGGGGTTGTTTAGCATGAACCTATGTGGCTATGTGTTATCAAGCTTATGTGGTTAAGCATTTACATTCATGTTATGTGCTACGTCTTATGTGCTATTTTCTTTCATATAGACGCGATGTCGGTGAGATGAGGGCGAGGCCGTGGCCGTGCTGTTGGCCAAGGGGATATTCCTATCCCTGATGCTGGGGACGTAAATGCTCCCCGGGTCCGATGGACACGATGGAGTTGTTGTGTGAGCTAATTGGTTCTATCCAGCAGCCGGTTAGAGGTGAGATTGTTTGAGAGAGAGGGAGTACCTGAGGCGAGGGCTACAGTGGCTATGCGGGAGTTTAGGCGCATGGATCCGCCTACCTTTGTTGGAGATCCTGATCCTATTGTAGCGACTGAGTGGTTGGAACTAGTGACGTGGATCCTCGACACATTGCAAATCGTGGAGGATGAGTTGCGGGTTTCATTTATCACCTTTCAGTTGAGGGGTGCTGCTCATCAGTGGTGGAGATATGCTAGGATGACTGTGGGAGTCACATGGGCGGCCTTTACAGGTGTGTTTTTGGAGAAATACTTCTCGACGTCGAAGCGGGACTTGTACAGGGAGGAGTTCTATACGCTTTCCCAGGGGGCCATGGACGTTATGCAATACAAGGCCAGGTTTACATGTTTATCCCAATTTGTACCAGAGTTGGTGAGAATAGATGAGCTGCGATCGATGAGGTTTGAGCGGGAATTAAGGCCAGCGATCAGGGAGTGTGTGGTCGCGATGGGACTTTGTGTGTTCACAGAGCTGGTGGAGGCAGCAACGAGGGTGGAGAACACTATGACTGAGATTTGAGCTTCTAGGGAGGCCAGGACATCAAAGGGTGGGATCGAGGCACAGACAGGTGGGTGTTCCAGCAAGAGGCAGAGGTCTTCTGGTACTATCTTTCATCCATCTTGATTACCTTAGTAGTTTTTAGTACCAGCGTCGTCAGTGGCTTCATATGGGAGGCCAGAGCAGAGGGAGTTGTGGTGTTATCGGTGCAGATAGCCGAGGCATCGTGTGTTAGATTGCCCACGATCGAGACAGCATCAGGATTCACAGTTGAGGTAGTCCTAGAGTCCCATACAGGATCATTCACAGGGGAGGGGGCCGCCGATTTGTTTTGGATGTGGTCAGACTGGACACATCTGTAGGACTTGTCCCCAGAGGGAGGATGTGCCAAGCATGGCGGTTACACCAGAGGGTTCATTTGTATAGGGCTGACAGTGGTATTCGGCAGTTCAGACTTCCTAGGGAACAGATAGGGGAACTTTAATTCAGTCGGTATGGCAACTGACAGTGCCGAGTTTGGTGGACAGGCCATAATGGGATTACCCCGAGCGTATTCTCTTATACTCTTACCCAGAGTTTGAGGTGTGGTAAAAAGATGTTTTTACTAGCGATACCGCAATTAATCTGTCTGATGGGGAGGAAGACCTTACTATCAACACGCAGAATTTAGTTGCATCGCCTACAAACTGGTGATGGAGATTGCAAAATTCATCTGTGAATAAATTTTCTCTTCCACTTAGATTTTCAAAATATTTTTTAGGGTTATAAAAATTCGTTTAATTGAAATAAATTTATTAATTTCGAAAACCACATGATCTAAAAAAATTAAATATCTTTTCATGTACACGATTCCAAAGATTTTGATAACAAATCATTTTTTCTTATTTAAATGCGAAACAAATAAAATTTAATAAAAGCACATTTTTTCCTTCAGTTTTTCAGTTAATGTAGTGATTAAAGACATTTATTTATTTTATTTTTTATTTCATATTTTTCAAAAAATAATATTTTATTTCGGTTAGATATTTTTTTATTTAATTAATACAAAATCTGAAATTAATTCAAATGTTTTTTCAAGATATCTGATTTTATGAAAAATGATCTTAAACGTGATAATTTGTAAAAAAATAAAATATCTAAAACTTTTTAATTTAATTAAAAACTTTAATTAAAAAAATTAATTTTATTTTTTAATACAAAATATTTTAATTGAAACCGAAGTTACGAATTAATTAAATTAACAGGAGAAAATAAAATAGATATACATCCACACAGTTCATATATATATAAATACGGTATGCATATATCTTAATTTTATAATCAAAGTGAAATGCTGAAACGTTGAAATATTTCAACTTTGAAAAGTAATATTTTTCTGTCAAAAAATCTGCTCGAGAATTGCTCAAAAAATTGCTAAAAAACAGCCCTGAACCTCTTGTTGCCGCCCCAAATAGTCCCCTGTTTGGGCTTTTTTCGATGGTTCTTTTGCGCCTGTTTTTTCTGAAAAAATAACTCAAATAGCCAGCAACTTGTTATTTTGAAGAATGCCCCGAAAATAGCCCCGAACTTGCGCTGCCGCTGCCGCCGAACTACTAATGTTATGCCGCCTATTTTATGCACTATTTGGCCCAGTTTTTATGATTTTTGGAGAGTGGTTTAAGATATGCTTGCTGCTATTTTATGCCTAAAAAATTGCTCAAAAAATAGTTCAAAAAATGGTTTGAAAAAACATCAAAATCGCCGCCGAATCGCTGCCAGTGGTGGGCTATTTTTAATGATTGTTTTCGCTATTTTTGACTT
Source organism: Heliamphora exappendiculata (assembly GCA_034768845.1). NCBI lineage: Eukaryota > Viridiplantae > Streptophyta > Magnoliopsida > Ericales > Sarraceniaceae > Heliamphora > Heliamphora exappendiculata. The sequence continues at coordinate 8,686 of JAOTRH010089375.1, read as the reverse complement.
ATTTTTCTTGCTATTTTTAATGCATAAATACTGCAGAAAACTCACTAAAAAACTATTTCAAACCTTTAAAAACTTACTGCAATCCATGGCTCGTAAAACACAAAGCCATCACTATGCTGCTGCCTGTTGTTTGTATTATTGGATATATTCAACAAGTTCTTAAATAATCTAAATAGATATTTTAAAATAAATAATTAGCTATTTCATCGATCCTATGTTCCGAAAACTCACATTCGATCTTTCACGGTTAACCTTTGTGATATAAAAAAAATAATCATCATATAAACCTATTCAATCAAACAGGAATAATAATATGACGATTATAAAATTAGGATTACAACGCCTGTAAAACTAAGTTAGCACAATTCTAAAACTATCTGGCCCCGATAATCGTAAACAAAAAATAAAACGGCTCTGATACCAATTGTTGGAGGCAAAGCTGCCAAGATCATTATTTTTATAAACAATTTTCAGTAAAAAATTGGACGGACAAATGCTGAAATGGGCTCCAAATAAAACTTTTGACGTCGAACGATCAAAATAAAAACTCGTGCAACCAAAGTTAATTTAGAAGAATACCTTTCTACTGCTTAGTTCTTCAACTACGATATTGATTCTGAGTTGAAACTCTTGTTAGGCCTTCTACTGTATTCCTACATGCAATTTTCAAACGTAGTGTGAGCTACGTGTAGTGACCCGACCCATTTTAATTTAAAAAGGATTAATCATTGATTTTGGCTAAGAATTAAAACTTGAGTTTGGCAGGTCATGGGAAAGTATCTTAAGTGTGAACACGCATGTGAAGACATGTTTGGTGAAGAAAATAAGGTTCCGAAAGATGTCGGGGCAAAATTATGCGAAAAGTGTGTGAAGAAAAATTGATATACTTTCATTGATTTGGTTATAACTCTTTATACAAAATGAATTTTGGTATGAGGTTAGAACCATTGAAAATTAGACTTTTGGGGCTTCGATTTGAGCATTAGAATGACCCTATTTGGAGTTCAGATGAAGGAGATATGCTTGTTTAAATTTGGACCAACAGTGTAGTTGCGGAGACTGATCGATCGGTCTCCAGACCGATTGGTCGGTCTGTGTCGGGCAGAGGCTATAAGTTACGAATTTAGGCTTTGTTTGGTCATTCTTTCTCCTCTCCTCTCTCTCTCTCTCTCAGGTTGAGGAATGACCTAGGGTTTCGGTTTTGGAGCTCCTTAGAGCTTTCCTTGTTAGTTGGAGGTCGAGATCTTACCGTTTCCTTGAGCTAGTTAGCATTGGAGAGCGTGGATGATGTGGAAGCTTCTCCGTAGCCGCACATTTTGGGTTTTGTTGGAGTGGAGCTCGCGGGAGGTTCGATCCATGTTGGTGGAACGTCTTAAAGGTAGAAATTTTGACTGTCTTTGACGTATTATTTGATATGAGTTGAATTTTTGTGTTTATATACATGAAAACCTATGTTTTGAAAACTCTAGGGTAGGGTTTGGGGTTGAAGCAAATTAAATCTTGTGTTTTCAAATGATGTGGGATAATTCTACCTTAATATTATTGTTAGAGCATAATAATGGTGTAATTTGAAAAGTTAGGGTCTGATTCGAATTAGAAATAATGAAAAATTAGGGCTTTTCGGGTCGTTGGATTTAAATGATGAAATTGGTTGGATTTATGAGAAATTGGAACTCGATTTACTATATAAATGTGTTAACTTCATAAATCGTTGGTATTAACAAAAAAAAAGGGTGTAACATGGAATTGAGAACTTTGAACAAAACCCATGAATTTAAGGAAGTGTAAAATGATGAACGAAGTTGAAGGTTGTGAAAACCTATCGTATTTACATTCCATGAGTTAGTGTGGCATATGTTTATGCCGGGTGTTAAAATTGGGGTTTTCAATATAAAATCGAAAAACACATGTAATAATGTGGGTTTGGCGAGAGGAACCAGTGTTGGGTTGGATTCGTGTTTGAGAATGTGTTTAATTATTATTAATCATAATCATGTTTGGAAATCATTAATGTATTTAATTCCCTGTGTGGGTTACGTGTTGGTGAGAGGAACCGGGTTTTAACGATTGGACTTGAGTTGTGATATGGGTAATTTGATGGCGTATGTTAGCGAGAGGAACCATTTTGTGTTGGACTCGTGTGTTAGCGAGAGGAACCATTTTGGGTTGGACTCGTGCGTGCTTGATGTGATTTGATATATCTAAAAGGACCGATTTTGGGATCCAAGGGATCATTTAAGGTTGGGCAAAAGTTGCTCCTCAGTAAAAGATCAAAAGCTGAACAGATTGGATTCTCTGCCCGTCGGCTAGTGAATCGAGAAAGGACGTTAGTCGCATCAGGGTAGAGACCGTCTCATTACTTCGTGGGGCCTGTGTGGCCGGGTTGATTGTAACGTTACGCGGGTCTATACGCTCGTCCGACGTCGGTGCTTATGTTTTTAACCACGAGTTGGTAGAATCATGCAAAGATGTTGATCATGTGTGTGTGGGTATGTGTGTCAGTTGTGAAGTTAGGTAGGTAAAACCTTAATTGAATAAATTGATAAATAAATTGGGTTGGTAAAACCTTAATTGGATGAATGTATAAAATGATGGGATGTGAAGGGGTGTTGAATTGATTGAGACCGATAAGAGGATCGGATGTCACGCCCCAAACTCCAAGTCATGTGAAACACCCACAAATAACCAAATATAACACCCAACCCGAGAGTATACTCTCAATATAAAACATACATGCATTGTATATAACCACCAAAAGGCTTACATTACACGATTCTAACACCGAAAAAACATGTATACATGAAACAGAAAGAACAAAAAGAAAGACTACAGCTCTTCCACCCCTCTAGCAACACTGGATCAACCTGCGTGACCGGTACCTGAAAAATATTTTAAATCCCACACCGTGAGCCAAAGCTCAGTAGAAACTAGACAACACATAAAATATAAGCTAAACATGCTGAGGAAAGCGAGGTGCAATTTTAGACTCTCTTTCAAGCCTTTAAAAAGTTTTCACAAGTAAGGAAAAGCGAGGATAATAACCATGTTGGACTCACAAGAGCCTTGAAAACGGTTTGAAAACGGTTTTCATATCGCGATTCACGTGAGTCTTAAAAACACTTTAAAATTGGTTTTATCTATCTCATAATGCATTTCATGCAATCTATGATACATATAACCGGCCCTCACAAGCCACAACAACAATTCTACAATAACACGGTGATAGACACCCCACAAGGATTTTTTTGGACGCTTACCGAAGGACCATTGCCCCATCTAAAACACATCTCGGGCTTTCACCGAAGGACCACCCTCCCAACTAAAATGCTTCTCGGGCTTGCATCGAAGGACCACAGTCCCATCTAATATACTTCTCGGGCTTTCACCGAAGGACCACAGTCCCATCTAAGTCTTGCTAACCAGGGTTAATATTCACAATTCCACGTATTATCACTACGGTTCACAAACCACGTCACATATTACACACGCGACTCGCATAACACTTGCAACCCATGCAACATGCACCACATACATCTGTTTCTCATATCCCACATATACATGCCTATAAAACCTCTGAGTTTTAAAGCATAAAACCAAGTAATCCATCCACATAATTCGTACGTAAATAAACTAGAGTTATAAATGCACAAAGTCACGTATAATTTCACATCATGACGCCACTCGTCACATAACCCGACATCTACTCACATGGACAACCAATAACCCACAAAACCAAGCGTTACCCGAAGGCCAACACAAAACCCTTAAAACCACAGTTTTCATAAATAGCACCTTTTCCCCAAAAAGAACCACGAGCCCAAACACGTCCTGCACCCCATGAAGAACAAACACCACGCACCTAATCGTGCACCAACACCCGCATCTAACCATGCACGTCACCCCCGAGGACGGCACCTAACAAACACCCGAGGGCACGGCACAACCCCCGAAGTCACAGCATAACCAACAGAACCCCAAAAAGAATCCAACATTATTTTAGTCGACTAATCCCATATATCAATCAACTGAATACCGCTAGAAACCAATTGGAAACCAAGGACCCAACCACCAACACATCATAACCCATACCAACACATGCCCAACAAGGCTAACACGAACTCCCACACACCCAACACGGCAAACACGAACCCAAACAGGCCCAACACGGCAAACATGGACTCCCACATGCCCAACACGGCAAACACAGACTCCCAAACGCCCATGAGAACACCAAAATGCCCCAAGGAACAAGAAATTTGATAAAAAGTTCCATTAAGGATGAAAAATAAGCTTTTCCTAAACATTTGGCCAAAAACTGATGAAAAACAGTTAAGAAATTTTGACATACCCTCACTATTTTGGCCATAACGTTTTGTACAAAAAGAATTTTAATGTGAGAGAGGTGTCATTAGAAAGAAGACTTCTGGGGCTTCCATTTGAATACAAAAGCGACCAAATTTCGAGTCCGAATAAGGGAGATACATCGATTTTAAAAATGAATTTTCAACCAGCAAAAATAGACTACGGGCTAGACCACTCGAGTGGTTTATCCAGCAGTCAGGCAACCTGAGAACACCCCAAGACCACCCTCTAGACAGCTTAAGCGGTCACTCAAGCGGTCTGGCGCCGAAAACTGACCTATTTAGCTAAAATTGAAGCCTACAACCACCCTATAACCATCCAAACTCAAAATCAAAGCAACTAAACTCTCTTTCAACCTCCTCGAACATACGCAAGCCCAAAACCACCGTGAGACCTCAACAAAAAATACCCAAAACCCGATTCCATCCAACCAAAATTGACTAAAAACAGTTTTAAACCAAAACCCGATTACATAAAATAATTTTTTACGCATTTTTAACCGGTAAAAACATGCACGATTACACGTAGCACCCTTATGTGACATGAGAGTATAGGATCCTACCTCATTGAGTTAAAAACTCAATGCCTTGATCCACGTGTAAAATTGAATTTCGTCCGAATAAAATTTTATCCGGATGAACGCGTAGTCCACCGTGCCAATAGCAAAGATTCGATGTTAGATCGTCGAAAACTGAGCCCTGGGCCCCTAAGAAGTTAGAGAGAATGCAGAGAGAAAATGGAGGAAACTTAGCTGAGAAGTTCTAAAAATATCATTTGAAAATATCTAACTCTAGATATTTATAGGCCACGAAAATATCTTTTTTTTTTGAAATTTTTAAATTCGCACAGCAACGCCCCATTGCCCTGGGAACCAACCCCGCATGCATATCTAACCCCGATCATGCATCAAAAAATATATAAACATGCAAAATCGAAAACAAAAAATACGTATCAAAAAATGCAAAAAAATGGGTCAGGGTCTCACATCGAATATAGCAATTAATTTCACCAAAATTATGGGAATTAAACAATAATTTTTTAAACAAAACTTGGTCATGAAGTGAGAAAACCTGGATAATTAATGGTTGGGAAAAGAAATAAAAATTTTCTAGAAAGGTAAACCAAGTTTGGATTTTGGGGTGGATGTATTGAAGTTGAAATGAAAGAAAGCTAAATGATGGTTTATAAGGAAAATTGGTTATGCGACGAACTTTGTAAGAAAATGGAAGTCATATTTGATAACTTTAAGTGTTGCACGTCGCATAATCACCATCGCATGTCATGCACCTATACATTCATCGTTAATCATTTTTCCTACGACCCTCGGCTTACGTTGTCTAACAACATTTCAGGTAATCAAGAAGATTGAGTTATCTCTTGGAGGAGTATACATTGAGATCTCGTTTGGTCATCACCTTTGAAGATTCTTGAAAGTTTGTTTAGGTTGTAGCATTAGAGATTTTTGGTTTATCATGTTTTAGTTCGATGACAGCTTGTTTGTAAGGCCTTAAGGTTAAGAGTACATTTCTTGTATGCATGTGAGGACATTTGGGTTGGGTTGTACGCTCTTTATTTCTTAAATATTTTGTGTGGATATTGCAAGGATTACTTTTCCAAGTTGTTTGACATTTACAACTTGTGATCTTTTTCTCTTTTTAAAGGTTATTTCTTTGCTTAAAAGTTGTTGAATTGTACCAAAAATGTTCTAAGTTTTGAAAAATAGGTTTTTAACTTGAAAAAGGGCTTGGAGCAAGACAGATTGATAGACCGATCGATTAGTCTATCGATCGGTCTTGGTTCTCTTGTACAGGCAAGAGACCGATCGATCGGTCTGGGCAAAATTTGATTTTTGTTGTTGTTCTGTTTCAAAGGCTTAGCCTTGGGGGTTGTTTTCTACTCCTTTAAACATATCTTTTACTTTAAATTAAACCCTCTGTTGCGCATATTTGAAAGGTTTTGAACTCATTGTTCATTTTCGTTTTGAATCATGTTAGCTAAGGGTAGCATCGGTGTGTTTTGGTTTATAAAATAGGTTTTTCTTGGGTGATTATTGCGACCCAGGTTTGGAGCATTTTAGATTGGTATCAGAGCTATTGGTTTGAATACCTTGGAACCATGGGAATGGTTAATCCATTACGTGGGAGCTTGCTTTGATGTGTGACATTTATGTATTGGTGTACTAGCAGGGAATATCATAGATATAATTGACATTTGCATGCTATGTGATACTTGGGTATGGAGGTTGGAGCTTTGAGATGACGTGTCTTGTCTCTGGACATCTGGTAAACTAGTTTGGGGTTCGAGTTAGAAGGGCGTTTGGCCAACATCCATTCTAGTGAGAAATCCAAACGAGTTACCCAGATTGATGTGTCACTCCTAGAGATCCTCCTCGATATGTGGATATGTGATTGCGTGTTGATGTGATGTGACTAGGTGATGAGTTTTGTGTTAGTGTGGCTTTAGAAGGTTAAGTTGAGTTTACCCTAGTCGGGGGTTACAATGTCTGTGACATAGGAGTTATGCTTGCAGGGCTACGACGAGTTATGGTCAGAACTATGATATGGGTTATGAAAATGTGAATCGATGGCCAGTGATTGTAGTGGGTGTGGCTTTGGGATTTGGGGGTTAAAAATGAGTGAATTCAAAGATGTTTTGAAAAATATTTTAAACACCTTAAAAATCAAATTTTGAAAACCCATTTTGTTGAAAATAGTGTTGTCACTTAATTTTTGAGAAATTTAAGAAAAACAAAATTGGCTACTGATCTTGAAAACGTTAACCAGAAAAAAAGGGTTTAGAGACTGAGGTACGAATCGGGGAAGGTGTTAGGCACCTCGTTCGCCCAACTATAAGGTTGGTCTCAACTAATCATCATTTGGTTCTATAATATGATTTCTCAAATGAATGCAAATAAAAAAAATAGGAGTGACGAGAGAACATTCAAAATCAAGTATAGAAAATACATAAAATATGTCCATAACACTTCAAAACAAATAAGTGTCAAAAGAAAAATTCTAAATCCTATAACATCCAATTTCTATCTAAAGGATACATGAAACATACCCACATGCAATATTGTCAAAAATGACTTAAATTATCATAATATGCAAAATAATAAAATATCTTATAAGCTATCAAAACTATCTAAACATGGATTTGCTATAAAAGAAAGAAAAATCAAATTATCATAAGCATGCTTTCAAATAAAGAAACTAAAACTTGCGTTTTATCAAAATTAATTAGGTTAACCTCAACGTGTTGAATTAATAAAGAAATAAGAAATATAAAATAATAAATGCATAAAAGTGAAAAATACTATATTAAAAGAAAACCTACTTTTGAATTTTGTAATAAAAGAGAATTTAAAGATTTAAAAGAAAAGAAAAGAATTTGACAAGATGTGAAGGGTAAAAAATGCTATTAAGAAGAAAATTTAATTATTTACATAAAAGATAAAAATAATAAGAATAAAAGAACACTAAAAGATATCTTCATATTTTTTGTGCTTTTTTTTGTTAGTAGAAGGAAAGAAAAATATTATGAGGGACAAGTTAAGAAGATTTAGTTATTAATATTTAAAAGAGAACGAAAGAGAAGAAAATAGAAGACAAGAAAAAAATAATAGAATATTTTTAAGAGAGAAAATTATGAACTACTTAAAGATAAAAATTAGTTTAAAATAATTTTTGTGATTTTTGAGTTTGATGAAAATAGAGAAGAAGGAAGATAAAAGAAAATAAAGTTATAAAAGAAAAAGAAAAATAAAATTTTATAAGTACTAATACTAGGAGAAAAGAAATGCTAAATAGAATTTTATGAAGAAACTAAAGCAAATAATAAAAATAAAAAATTATATTAATGAAAGAAAAACTAAAAAAAAAGAAATACTAATACAAGAAAATGAAATGAAATACTTAGTACAAGAAAATAAAATGTTATTGAAATAAAGTTTAGACTAAACGAGAAAATTAGATACTAAAACATTAAATAAATAAAAATAAAATGCTAGGAAAAAAACAATACACTAGGGAAAAAAAAGAAAATAAGTAAGGTGCTAACAAGAAAAAATTAATGTTAATAAAGAAAATAAAATATTAGAAAAGAAAATGTTAAGCTAAAAGAAAATAGAATATTAACACTAAAGAAAAGAAAATGGAACATTAAAGAGATTATATTAAACTAAGAAAATAAAAAGTTACATTGCAAAGGAAAGTAAGTGTTTGGAAAGTAAATTATATTATTTACTAAACAAAGGCTAACATAAAAAATTAAGCTAGAAAAATAATTAGAATGCTAGTAAAGTAAAACTAAGCTAACTAAAAGA
>JAOTRH010089354.1:0-16670 GCA_034768845.1 Heliamphora exappendiculata | reverse complement strand
ATATTTAGTTGGCACCATAGATAAAGGCTTATGAAATCCCAAATTTACTTCCTTTGAAATAATCAGATATTAGGATGTGAATTTTGCTGATTGCACAATTGACTGCAAAAGCACTAGTGGAACATGTTATTTCTTAAGAAAATCACTCGTTTCATGGTTTTCAAAGAAACAAAATTCTATAGCCATATCTACCGCCGAAGCCGAATATGTGGCTGCGATTAGTTGTTGTGCACAAATTTTATATAAGAAACGAAAACTTCAAGATTTTAAACTAAATTATGATGTGACAATAAAATGTGATAATACAAGGGCAATAAATATTTCTAAAAATCCGATTTTACATTCACGAACAAAGCACATTGAGATAAGACATCACTTTCTTCGTGATCATGCATAAAAAGACGATATATCTTTAGAGTTTGTATGCACTAGTGAACAATGGGTTGACATTTTTACTAAATCTCTAAATGAAGATCGGTTTATCATTAAAAGAAGAGAATTAGGTCTAATACATGTGCATAAAGTTGTATTACTTTCATTGAAAAGAGTTTTTTTAAATAAAAAAAGGCAACAAAATTGGAATTTAATTTCATGCAAATAGGCTACATGCAGTCGACTGATCAGAGGCCCAGTCGACTGAAGATAGATCTAGTCGACTGGATGAGTCTTTAGTCGACTGAACTGTTAGAGGTTTAAAAACATGGGGAGTGAATAGCTTTTCTGTTCTATCTTTTCATTTCTCACTCTCAATTTCTCTCTCTTAGGGTTCGAATTTACTTGGCTTATCACTCAAAAGGGTTCCATTTCCTTTTAAACTCACATACAATTTTTCTAAAACCTCTTTATCTCACTTTTCCTCCTCAAAATCCTTCCCATGGCACCTAGAGTTAGAGGAGCCAAAGGCAAATCAATCGCACGAGAGGAAACCACAGATGAAACCGAGCAATGGTTCTCCACAAGCTTGGCTGAGACTCTCTACAAGAATCATCTCCAATCTCTCGACCCTATTTTTGGTAAAATTCTAAACATGTGCTTCATGGATTCTTATTTTCCTCACATTTTACATCTAATAGCAAAGCTTGGTTGGGGACGTTATGTTTTCTATCAATCCAAAGGTGTTTATCCCCAACTCACTCGGCTATTTTACGCAAATGTTATCGAAGAAAATCTAACCTATACTGATGATCTTTACACTCACCTTGCTACATATCTTCATGGAAAAACATACCATTTTACTGACCAAAGCGTTGCACGCATGTTTTGAATGGGTAGAGGAGATTTTCTATGTCCACAAATTTCATCTACATCATGGATCATGGCACAAGAATTCACTCCCTAAACCTTTTTACCCATGATCATGACTGAACCTCCTCTTAATTTTGCCCTCACCTCATCCTACTCCCAACTCATACTAGAGGCCAAAATTTTGTATCTCATCATTACTTATAACAAATTGTCTCGTAGTAGTGGTTCTCGCATCTACATTTCATATCTTGATTGCTTTATTTTATGGTACATCTTCTTGGAAAAACACATCAACCTTCCATCTCTCATATGTCAATGGATTCTTTCTAAAGAAAGATCCAAAGACATACTCTTCCCTATGGGGCTTTTTTATTCCCCCTCTTTGAGTCTTTTGGGTTTTCCTCATCTCCATCCAATTTTCTTTCACTAAAACCCTCTGACTTTCTCACTGCTACTACACTGAAGAAAATGGGGTATAGCCTCCAAAATGGGGAATCGCACCACAAGACTATAGGCAGGCCCTCAGATTGTGCAAGGGGAAGATGAGGATGCCGCCTATGCACAAGCTGATGCTCCTTCTCCTCCTGCTCCATCAGTTCCTCCCCCTGTTACTTCCATCGCCGCTAATACTGCTCATGTCACACAATCCTTCTTAAAGAAACTAGTCAAATCTTTCTCCAAGAATGTTGATGACAAGTTTGCCAAAATCAACTCTCGCCTCACCTGCATCGAGGATGCCTTAGGCATTCCCCCTATGACGCCTCTTCACCCGGGGATGATAATGATGACAATGACGACAATAGCTCCACTTCTTTCTAATAATGCCAAAAGAGGGAGAAACAAGTGAGCAAAAGGAAAGAAAGGAATGTATAGGAAAGTATAAAGCATAGGACAATATCTTCATCTTTTAGAGAAAACATGTATTTGTAATGAGGCTCATGTACTTGTGCTATTCTTACGCTTTTGGAATGTTGTTATGTAATTATTCTGGGATGATGTTTATCATATGATTGTTTATCTTATGAATGCTTGCATATGTGGTTGGATATTGAATCTTTTATGGTTGTTTTATGAATGTACATGCATACTAACTCAAAATTTGGAAGAAATAAGTTTTCAAAAAGTATGATTGAAATGAAATTCAATATCTTCACATCTTTGCATAATTTAAGGGGGAGTTAGTCAACTTTCACACAAAATTTATTATTTCATGCTTATGATAGGGAGAGCTTTATTTAGCTTTCCTACATTATTTTGCTCTGTGTTTGTCATCATAAAAAAGGAGGAGATTGTTGGCCTAACAAGACTTCAACGACCGTTTTGATATTAACCAATCTAAGTATCTAATTATGCAAATTGAGATTGTTTATAGGAAATACATGATTAGCACAATCAAATATACAAAATGAAAGCCATGACGCAAGTTTCAAATCAAATGCTTTGACGACAAGATATTGGAACAATGCAAGAGTTGACAAGATAAAGAATTGAAGAAAAGTTTTGAATTTTATTTGTAGGACCTCTGTATATTCACTAAAACTCATGGATATATCTTTTAAAGCTCCTAGGATTCTTAAAATATCTTTAAAATATTTTTTCAAAACATAAAGAGATCAAAACCTTTTGGAAAATCAAACTTCTAGACTTTTAGTATTCCAGTCGACTAATGCATTGCATCCAGCCAACTAAAAATGGTCTGTCAAACAAGTTTTGAGATTCAACACAGTCTAATCGACTGAAGTCGACTGAATGGGCTTGTCCAGTCGACTGAACAAGTTAAAATTTGAATTTTTGGCTGAAACGGCTAGTTTGACATTACCCTATTTAGCCCAACGGCAAGTCCAGAATTGAGGCCTATAAATAGAGTCTTTGAGCTCTGGTTTTATTCATTCAAAGACTCTCAAATATTCTCTCATATACATTCTCCATTTGTGCTTAATTCTCTTAAGTTTTTCAATTATATTTTTGAGAGAAAAGATTTTTGAATTTCTCTTTGAGCTTTATTGACATAATCCTTGAGAAGTGAGTTAGAGCTTTCATTTCTTGTATCCATCTGCTCATTGTAGGAGCAAATTCTTTGTACACATTCTTGTTATTTCTTTTGTGCTCGAGAAAGGTGTTTGTCAAAAAAGGCTAATCCGCCTACAAGGATTGGATTACTTGAGAAATGTATATTCTCAAGATAGGCTACTCCGCTTAGACTAAGGAGAGAGGCTGCTTCGCCTATTGAAGGAGTAATAGTGGGAAATCCTCATAACGGTTGGCTTGAGGCAAGGACGTTGGCCGTTGCGCCGAACTTTGTAAAAATTGTGGTATTATTTTTCTGTCTTGCTTACTTTTTAATTCTCATTATTTTATTGTTGTTTTTTATTGCACCACACACACTTTTATACTTGAATAATTCACTATTAAAATCCATTCTTGTGTTTTAAATTTTTAAAGCAAAGAAAGTGTTGAATCTAGTAAATAAGAAGTTTTAAATAATGTGAATTAACATCTACACTTGCGTTTAAATCTTCTATCAAAAGGTTTTTTATAAGTAAATTAAAAACTACTTGTGCTTTAATCTTATAACTTAAAAATATACTTGTGAATGAAAATATCCTGCTTATAAGTAAATTGAAATTTATATTTGTTTTCTAATACTTGAACAAGAAATTTTTTAAATATTCAATTCACTCCCCCCTCTTGGGATTACACATATACTATCAATTGGTACCAGAGAAAATCACATTATTCTTAACAAGTTCTTTTTATGAAAAAGATCTATGGCAGGCATTGGTATATCCCCTTTTGGAGAGGTTTAATCCTCTACAAGGCTTCCAATCTTCTGTGGTGTTAACTAAACCTTTTAGAAGCAAAGAATGATGACGTTTATTCAAACCATGGATTTGAGGGCTTAGAGAGTATTCATCCAAGGTAATTTCACTCCCACTAAAACTGTCAAAGCTAAAGAATTTTCTAAACTAGTAAAAGAATTGAATAAAAATGATATGAAGCAACATCAAATAAACTCTAGTGGTATGAATGCATTGTATTGTGCTTTAGATGCTAACGAGTATAATCGAATAATGACATGTAAAAGTGCAAAAAATATATCGAAAAAATTAGAAATTACTTATAAAGGCACACAAGATGTTAAATACTCTAGGATTGATAGACTAATTAGTGAATATGAAAGTTTTAAGATGAATGATGATGAAACTTATACACTCGCTTTACTCATATTACTAACTCTCTTAATGCACTTGGAAAAACTTACCAATCTTATGAGCTCTTAAGGAAAGTACTCAAAGCCATGCCACCTATTTGGGAAGCTAAGGCTACAGCCATCTCCGAAGCAAAAAATCTAAGGGTAATGACCTTAGATGAGCTAATAGGATCACTGCTGACATACGAGCTCAAGATAAATGAAAGAACCAATGAGCAAAACAAGGTCAAGAAATCCATTTCCCTTAAAACTTCAAAAGAGAGTTCCAGTGATGAAGAGAATGTGGAAATAAATGATGATGACATAGCTCTTATTACAAGAAGATTTAGCAAAATCCTCAAATGAGAAAAAATGCTTTCAAGAAGATTTTGAGGCACAAAATTCGACAAAGGAAACTCAAGCAAGCGAGACCTTAAGAAAGAACCACTCATTTGCTACAATTGCAACAAAACTAAGCACATCAGGCCTGAATGTCCTTTACTAAAAAATGACTCAAAGAAGAAAAAGAAGGCCATGAAAGCAACCACGTGGGATGACACAGATTCAAACGAGTCAAGCAATAGTTCAAGTGACGAAAAAATGACCAACTTCTGCTTGATGGCAAGTATGGACGAAGAGGTAAATTCTCACTTTAATTCATGCTATGAATCTAGTTCCTCTTAATCTATGCCATCATATGATAAACTTAAAAATAAAATATTTAATTTATATAAAAGTCTTTTGGAATTAGAAAAAAAATGAAAAATTGAAAAATAAAAATAAAAAGTTTTCTAAAGAAATTGAGGAATTAAGAACCTTAAATGAAAGTGCTAAAAATGAAAAAGAAAATATGTCTAAAGAACATACTTTGCAAATTAAATCTTTGGAAAAAGAAAATATTTTGAAGGTTAAATTTGATAAATTATCAAAAAAATTTGAAAATGAGATTTCTAATTTAACAAAAAAAAATGGCATGTTAAGAAAGTACTCACAAACTTAAAATATAAAAATATTAAAAATATTATCTCTTGTGAATTAAAAAAAAAGTAGAACATTATTCAAAAATTATCTACAAATTCACTAATGGAAAAGAGAATTTTGAAAAACTCTTAGGAGCACAATGAAGATCATTGAATAAAGAAGGAATTAGATACAATGGTGAAGTAAAACCTAAATCTAAAAATTATTTTGTAAAAGAATTAAAGAGCTTTTCAAATTCATTTTCAAAAAATATCTATAAGATTGTAATTTGTCTTCACTGCAAAAAAAAAAGGGCACAATAAATTTGATTGCCCACTAAATAGAAATAATATTGTCTCAAAAATAGTTTGGAGAGTAAAAGACACTAATCCTATTGGATCGAAAAAGATTTGGATACCAAAGAAAATCACATGAACTGTTTCATAGATATGCTTGAGATTTTCAGCATCAAAAGAAAGATAGTACTTGGACAGTGGATGCTCAAGACATATGAATGGCGACAAGTCAAAATTCTTATGCTTAACACCCAAGGATGGATGTTATGTAACCTTTGGAGACAACGGGAAAGGTAAAATTATTGGTATTGGTAAGGTCGGTAAGGAATCTTCCTTATCTATTGATAATTTACTCTTTGTTGACGGTCTAAAACATAATTTTCTTAGTATTAGTCAACTATGTGATAAAGGTTATAGTGTAAAATTATTGCATGACACTTGTATTGTTGAAAACAAAGAAAGTAATAAAGTATTATTTATTACAAAAGGATCTGAAAATGTTTACACTATTGATTTTGAAAATCTAAATTCTCAAAATGTTAAATGCTTTCCTGCTGTAAATGAAACTAGTTGGTTATGACATAGGAGGCTAGGTCATTCTAGCATGAATCTCCTATCCAAATTTGTCAAAAAAGATTTGGTCAATGACTTGCCCAAGACTAAATTTATCAAATACAAAGTTTGTGATGCTTGCCAATTTGGTAAGCAGGCCAAAACAAGTTTAAAAAAGAAACAAGAATTGTCTACCAATAGGCCACTACAATTACTTCATCTTGATTTATTTGGTCCTATAAAATCCCAAAGTCTTGGAGGAAAAGTATATAGTTTTGTTATAGTCTATGATTTTTCAAGGTATACATGGGTCTTATTTCTTGCATCAAAAGATGAAGTACGTAATGTATTTACCAAGCTTTTTAGAAAAATTCAAAATGAAAAGGGCTATTCTATTCTACGCATTCGTAGTGATAGATGAGGAGAATTTAAAAATAAAAAATATTGAAAATTTTTGTGACCAAAATAGAATTTCTCATAATTTTTCTGCACCTTAAACTCCTCAACAAAATGGGGTTATTGAGAAGAAAAATAGATCTTTATAAGAAATGACACAAACCATGCTAAATGAATATAAAATTCGTAAATATTTTTGGGCTGAGACAGTAAACACTGCTTGCTATGTAATGAACCGAGTTTTTATAAGATATCATTTAAATAAAACTCCTTATGAACTATGGAATGGTAGAAAGTCCAAAATTTCTTATTTTTAAATATTTGGATGTAAATGCTTTATTTTAAATGATAAAGACGAATTGGAAAAATTTGAATCAAAATCGAATGAATGAATATTTTTTGGGTATACTACAAATAGTAAAGCTTATAGAGTATATAATAAAAGACCTATGTCATTAATAAAATCAAATTATATATAACTTTTGATGAAGCTAATCCTTTCTCTTCTAAGATTCTAGATGATGATGATGATCTAGATATCAACAAAGTAATAGAAGAAATGCAAATCAAGGAGAGCAAAGACAAAAGTGTTGAGGATCATGAATCTCAAGATCAAAATGAACATAAAAAACTACCAAAGGAATGGAAGATAGTGAAGGACCATCCTATGGATCAAATCATAGGTGAACCTTCATGAGGGGTAAGTACTCGATTTTCTTTGAAAAACATTTTTGGTCATCTTGCCTTTCTGTCATAAGAAGAACCTAAAAATATAAATGATGAACAAGAAGATGAATCTTGGATAATAGTTATGCAAGAAGAATTAAACCAATTCGAAAAAAATCAAGTTTGAAATTTAGTTCCTAGGCCTAAAGATCATACAATAATTGAAACAAAATGGGTATATAAAAATAAAAAGGATGAAAATGGTAATGTGGTATGTAACAAGGTTAGGTTAGTTGCACAAGGTATAATCAAGAAGAAAGAATTGACTTTGAAGAAACCTATGCACCTGTAGCTATGATGGAAGCCATTTGCATGTTATTAGCATATGCAGCCTTTAGGAATTTCAAACTTTTTCAAATAGATGTAAAAAATGCTTTTCTAAATGGGTTTATAAATTAGGAAGTATATGTTGAACAACCACTTGGTTTTGAAGATTATCATTACCCAAATCATGTATTCAAACTAACAAAAGTTTTGTATGGTTTAAAACAAGCTTCTCAAGCTTGGTATGAAAAATTAAGTAATTTTTTATTAGAAAACGGATTTGCAAGAGGAAAATTTGATACAACATTGTTCATCAAAACAAACAAAGAAGATATGCTTATTGTGCAAATATACGTAGACGATATTATTTTTGGTGCTACTAATGAAAAATTATGCAAGAAATTTTCTTTAAGTATACAAAAAGAGTTCGAGATGAGCATGATGGGAGAGCTCACGTTCTTCCTTGGACTCCAAAGCAAGCAAGCAAAGAATGGAACCTTCATCAACTAATCAAAGTATGTACGTGAATTGCTCAAGCTCTTCAACATAGAAGACAAAAAGGTTTTGGGAACTCCAATGAGTCCGTTAACTAAACTTGACAAAGATGAGCAAGGAAAACCGGTAGATACTAAGCTCTACCGAGATATGATTGGTAGTTTATTGTATTTAACTGCAAGTAGACCAGATATAACGTTTAGTGTGTGTATGTGTGCGTGATATCAAGCATGTTCTAAAGAATCACACTTAACTGTAGTAAAAAAAATCTTAAGATATTTAGTTGGCACCATAGATAAAGGCTTATGAAATCCCAAATTTACTTCCTTTGAAATAATCAGATATTAGGATGCGAATTTTGCAGGTTACACAATTGACCACAAAAACACTAGTGGAACATATCATTTCTTAGGAAAATCACTTGTTTCATGTTTTCAAAGAAACAAAATTCTATAGCCTTATCCACTGCTGAAGCTGAATATGTGGCTACGGATAGTTGTTGTACACAAATTTTATATATGAAACAAAAATTTCAAGATTTTAAACTAAATTATGTGTTGTGCCAATACAATGTGATAATACAAGTGCAATAAATATTTTTAAAAATCTAATTTTACATTCATGAACAAGGTACATTGAGATAAGACACCACTTTCTTCGTGATCATGTGCAAAAAGCTGATATATCTTTAGAGTTTGCATGCACTAGTGAACAATAGGCTAACATTTTTACTAAACATCTAAATGAAGATTGGTTTATCATTAAAAGAAGAGAATTAGGTCTAATGCATGTGCGTGAAATTGTGTGACTTTCATTGAAAAGATTTTTTTTAAATAAATAAAGGCAACAAAATTGGAATTTAATTTTGTGCAAATAGGCTACATCCAGTCAACTGATCACAGGCCCAATCGACTGAAGACAAATCCAGTCGACTGGATGAGTCTTCAGTCGACTGAACCGTGGGGGGTTTAAAAACCTGGGGAGCTAAATAGCTTTTCAGTTCTTGTAGATACCCGGTACATGTTTATTTTACATATTTTCAGTGAGAGAAGAGACTAAAATAAATTTGGGTACGTGGGCTATAAAAATATCGTTCGTTAATTAGTAATACGTGAAAGTGAAATTGACGTACAAGATAACAAACGATATTAATATGGCAATGTAAATGGATGATTCGAAATATTTAAAGGTGAGCAAAGTTAGAGGTTTAGGTTGAAATTTAAGAAAATTCGCAGAATTCTGCTTCAGGGGTCACCGCTCGAGCAGTGGGGGTCCGCTTGAGTGGACTATCGGGAAACGTTTGGAGTATTCTTGAACCACGGAGAAAGTTTGGGAAAGTATATATATGTATATATATGTGTGACCCATGAGAGAGAGAGAGAGAGAGAGAGAGAGAGAAACTCATATTCTCTTTCTTTTCTCTTCTCCTCCTCCTTTTTTTCTCTCCACTTCTTGGGAGATAAACTCATGAAACCTTAAGCCATCCTCCCTAATCTTGAAGATTGAGGCTAGATTGGGAGCAAGCAATAATAGAAATCAAGCTTTGGAGCAAGGAGGTGGACGATAAAGCACCAAGGAGCCAAGATCTCTCAAGATCCAAACCCTAGGAAGGAAAAATTGGAGGAATCTCAAGCTTTTGAGCAAATCCGAGGTAGGATCTAGGTTCTCTTATATGTTTGATATGATTTGGGTTGATATTTTACTAGCATGAGTAAAAATCTAGTTAATTTCATATGAGATGTGAAGAACTTGAGAGGTCTGCTTCAATTGAGTTGGGTTTTATGAAATGGGGGTTTTTGAGAAGTGATTAACCATGGTATTTGAAGATTTTTGGTATAAAAGGAGTTTATGAGACTACTAATTCAATAATTTGGGTTTGAAATTGGACATTTGAAGTATTATTGTGAAGAGAATGTATATTGGGGCTTGAAAGTCAAAACAAGGGCAAATATGGGATTTTCTCGGGCACCGGCACACTCAAGAGAAGCCCTGTCCTCTCAAGCACTCAACTGGCAGAGAGTTGGGCGCTCGAGCGCCCGACGTCCGCTTGAGCGGATTAACTGCGCAGGGCTAAATTATTTTGATCATACCTCCATCATCCGGACTCCAAATGGGGTCGTTTGTGTACTCAAATCGAAGCCCCATAAGTTCTCTTTCCAACAAGACTGCCCTCACAAGAAAATTATTTTTGTAAAAAAAGTTATGATTAAAATAGTGAGGGTATGTCAAATTTTTTTAACCATTTTTCACCCGATTTTGGCCAAATGCTTTGAAAAAGTATATTTTCATCAATATTGAACATTTTCATCGAATTTTCTATCCCTTGGGCTATGAATATACTTACTTTACTATACTTGGGCTGGGATGTTAGTATCATACCGATTGGAAGTGTGTGCGACAAAAATAAGTTTTTGACATGTAACGAAGGTTTTAAGAACTAGTATGAGCATGGGTAATTGTGGGCTATGTAGTGACATGGTCATTATGTAAGCTTTTAATCTTTAGAGAGAAAACATGGATTTTAAATTTGTGTATATATATATATACATGCATATGATGGATGCATTCCATTTCTTCATACGACATAAATTCAAATTTTTGTGTTATTGGTGCATTATGAGATTAATGAAGAAATACGATTCATGAAAGGTCGTGTCTTGGAACTTATGATGCATTTGGTGTAAAAAGGAGATTGAATACTATAACCGAATGTGACTTAACAATGAAATGGAAAGGTTGAGATTGTAATTGAAATGATAATGTGTAAAAATGATTGGGGGAGGAACCAGTTGTGGGTTGAACTCCCAAATTTTTGTGAAAAATGAACAAATAATGAACCGTATGGATTAATATGGATTAAGTTGGCCGGCGGGTCCACGGTGAAAGATCGAAAACTTGCGCAAGATGGGGACCACATTCCCACGGGTTAGCCCTCGAAATGTGGTGTTGTCTCGTTGTGAGTTATAGAGCTATCTATTATCTAATAGTTTCGTGTAGCCTATTGGGATAATAGGGAGGGGTTTCTATAAGTTGCACCCGATACTGGTTCATTAACTGTGATAAATTAATTGTGATACGATTTTGTGATAAACTGGATAACGATAATGTGACACGATTTTTGTGAAAAAAATTAGATAACAGAATGACGATATGGATAATATGAAAGGATGAATGGGAACAAATTGGTGTACATAGGTGTGTGCATGTGGAAGAATAGTAAATTGGTGAAAATTTACATTTTTCTTCGGTTGCACCCATCACACCTAACAAATCATGCATCACCTATGAGTTAATCTATATCCTACGAGCTTCGGCTCATGTTTGTTTACCAGACCATTTTAGATTCTGAAGACCAGAGACGATACCAGGGCAAGGGAAGCTTTGGGAAAGACTAGAAGGAAGATTTAGTGTTTTTTTATATTTTTGCTTTATGATTGTATACAAACCATAATGGAGGATTGTAATTAAAGATATTATGATTGTGAATAAACTTTTGAAATTTCAAGCCTTTGTTATAAAATTGATATGTGCGAGACTATAGCAGTTTCAAGAAAATTTTTATAGAATCGGAACTCAAATTCTATGGTGAATGAAAATCGTAGATGACGATCCTTAGGAGGAACAATTTGGGGTTGGTTCACGGGTCCCCAGGGTTCGGGGCGTGACAGAATGGTATCAGAACTCTAGGTTCGAATACCTAGGAGCCGCGGGAAGTAACCATGACGATAGTATGTGACCTGTTTGACGAGTTTAGGCACCACTACACGACATGAGTTGTGTGCTTGCATAGGTTTGTGATTGAATTACCTTGCATGTGTTATGTGTTTATATGAGCATGGAGGGTTGAGTCTTAGGGTGATGTGGCATGCCAAATGGCGTCTGATCAACTACTTGGGGGTTCGAAATAGAAAAGCGGTTGGCCGACGTTCTTTCTATGTGAAATCTAAATTAGTTGTCCGGATTGTCGCGTTGCTCTGGGGCTTTCCCTCAGTATGTGAATATGTGTTGATGCGATGTGACTAGGTGTTAGGTAATGTATAGCTTGACACTAGGAGGTTAAGTTGAGTTTAATCTAGTGGGGTGTTGTGATGCTCTTGTTATAAAAGTTATGCCCGTGGGGCTAAGGTGAGTTGTGGTTTGGATGGTGGTGTAGGTTTTGGAAGTGCGACCTGGTGGTTAGTAATTACGGTGGGTGTAAGCTCAAGAGATGAGCAATGATTATTCGGAGTATGTTGTATCTATGTGAGTTGAGGGTGACCGTAGTTAGTTGTTTGTTATGTGTCGAGCTACCAGTGGTTTGACGGATAAGCATGGTAGATTGTTTGAAACCCCTTGGAGGTTGTTGGTTATGAATGGATATGAGGTGTGGTTTTAGGCGCATTGAGGATTATGTACGTCATGAGCCATGCTATGTCTTGAGCCGTACTATGTCATGAGTCGTGTAACCCGAGATTGGGTATGGACGGAAGCATAGTGGACGGGAACATAGTGGATGGGAGCGTAATAATCTTCGGCCTAAAGTATGTTAGAAAGTCTGTGCTTAGGCACGTGGTTGGGAGTGTCCCTTACCCTAAGGGGTGTTGCTAAAAACCACCGTGGCATTTTGTGATTTTAAAGGTCAGATTGATGACCCTTGTATTTTCTTTATGGCTTGATGACTGGTTTGTGTTTCTTGATAAAAGTTAAAAGTGTATGTGGAAAGAGTATATGGAAGAAGATGTTATTGATGGGTTAGTTGTTGAGTGATGTGCGTGTATGTAAGAGGAGATGTATATCAATGGTAGTTGTGATGCGATGAACGAAGATTCGAGGTCGTTTGGGAAGTTTCATGGAAAAGAGTTTTGTGATTTGGGTCGTCATTTTAAAGAATAGGAGATTATGTGGAATGTATGATGTATGGTAAGAATGTGAATGTGAGTGTATGAGGCTTATGAGATAGGTGATAAATGTTGTTGGTGTGGCCGGCTTGGTCATTTTAAGACAACGTATTGATAAGAAGAGATCCCTTAAGAGGACGATGGCAGTGGTCTATACCCGGCTTAAAGTTTGGGTGCAGTGGTGTTGTGTTACCCTTACGGGGTAGGCGATAGGGTGGTGTCTTGGGTTTAAAGTTGGTAAGCAAGGATCGTTTGCTCGTGTGATATGTAGTTGCTTTCATAATTAGGCAGCTTTGTGTCGGTGGTCCACGTCTGGTGACGAAAGAGATAAGTGTTTCTAGTTAAACATTTTACAATTTTCGATGGATGTACCAGAGTTACGAGCTTAAGACTGTAGCATAGTTTTGCCTATTTGTTTGCTTGTTAGTATGACGTGACCCGTAAGTAGATGTGCTTATGTGATGTGAGTATATGTGATGTTATCTTTGGTGATTAATCGGTGAGGGTTTGGTGGACGCATGCGACGTATCGTTGGGATGTGAAGGAGTGAACGATAGTTAGTGTATTTGAGTAGAGATCTAAGTGTCAAGACCTAGTGTGGCGAATGATATACACATTGTGAATGGTGGTTGATAACGTTTGTACGATGATGGCAGATATCTTTACAAAGACTTGTGGTTAATCTTTTCTTGAGCAGAGTGTATAATGGTTGCCCTAAAAGGTAGTGACGCTGAATAAGAACCTAGCATTAGTTCGTGGTTTCCCTAAGAAGAAAGATGTTTCATAATTGGTTAACCAAGGTGATTGTTCATTGTTGGTAGAAGTAAAACGTTGGGGTCGTAAGAATGTGGATTCGTTTGCTTACGATTTCTTGAAGGTTCTGTTTGTTTTACCCCGTGAGCCCGAGCATTTAGGCAGCATTTTTGGAGATGTATTTTGATTTGTACGATGTATCGACAGCTTTAGCTCTCGTTGAGTGAGATCCCTAAGGGAGTTCAGTGGTTGAGTTATTTACACGGTGAAACTCTCGAATATCAGTTCTGTGAAATCTTTAGGGGAATATAGACCCTTGGTTTAGCCGATTAGGAGATCGTGTTTGGGAACCTTGTTGGGCGCATAAGGTTTGAAAGGAATGTAAAAGGGGATTCGATGGTGTGGTTGGCCTAGTTTTGAGACAACGTATTTTGAGTATGATATGTCTTGAAATTATTTATGTACGATTATAGATTCAGAGGTGGATATGTTATTTGTTGACACAGGGGAACGAAGTGTGTAATGATAAAGTTCAGTAGTGTACAATGTGGTTTTGATGGCCTGGAGTAATAAGCAAGAAATCGTGCATCAAGATGTCGACGATAGAAACATGCCTAGAAAGCAGAAGTTCTTGAAGCGTTTGCATGATAGTAGAAGATAATAGTAACTTTGAATAAAGGAACTCAAGAGTAAATCTTCTTTGTTTGGGTGCCGTGCATTTCCCGTGAAAGTTGCTTGGATAGTAGGTTCAAGACTGTGATTTGTCTAGTGAAAGCTAGGTTAGTAAAGTGTAACCTTGTGAAGTGATGTTTTAGCGTGATGGAAATATTAATGTTTTGTCTCAAAATATGAAGGGTAATGAATTTGTAGTTCTATGGGAGGTATGGTGCGAGGTGTGAAGATTGACAATGTTCCTGTGTGCTAATGAGGTCTGAGAGTTAAGAGCTTAATTGTAATGGGTGACCTGGGTATCATGATCGGGTTAACGGTAGTTGTGTGGCTATGGGCTAGGCGACCTCAAGGTGAGATTTATAGGAATTTGTGAAGACTAAGTGTTGGTGAGAGTACATTGAGATTGGGTCATGATTTCTAGTTGTTTAGGGATGATGGGAGCCTCAGTGGATTGGTGTTCGTGTAGTGATTCTTGAGTGAGTACCTAAGGCAGGGGTACCGCCGAGTTGGGTGGTCAGAAGATTGAGCTCCTCGTGAGCTTTTTGGATGGAGTTTGTTTGCTCTATTGAGTAAATATAAGTGTGTAGAGTTGCGTTCTCTCTGAGATTGAGTGGGTAGAACATGAGTGTTTGTCTTGTGGATAAGGAAATTAGTGTTGAGACGTAGAGTTCTATCTATAATGATCCACTGTAAATCGTTAACCGTTATATGCAACTTGTTCTGGGTTATCTGGGTACGGTTGTGCCTCTTACTCCCAATAGAGTGGAAAATTTGTTGAAACCTTGCAGCTGGAATATCCACGTGGTGCATTTTTGATACCTTATGGGTCTGAATTTGTGTTCAACGTGGGACTTTGGATTACTAGGAATTCTTAAAGTGCGAAGAGTGGTTCGACCATTCGAAAGAAAAATGCAAATGTACATGATAGTAATGACGAGTGGGGGCAATGCAAGTGTAGGAGATTACAAATTGTTTAATCTGAGGCTTGGTAGATTTGAAAGATTGATGGGTCTGTGTGTGGCGTCATGAAGAAAGATGCGATTTAGTTTGTATTGGTGAGGGTGTGCTCGTCAGGTGTTTGACCCTTGTGATGTGCTTAATCCTAGCGGCTCGTGAAGTTCATGTGCCATTGTTGGTTTTGTTTCAATTGTTAAAGGGCTAGAGTGATGTAGTGCAAGTAGTAAGTGCATGGGAAATTTTGGGGGTAATGTGTGTAACCCATATGAATAATGTTCGGAACTCGAATTCTATGGTGAATGAAAATCGTAGATGACGATCATTAGGAGGAACAATTTGGGGTTGATTCACGGGTCCCCGGGGTTCGGGGTATGACAGTTCTATTTTTTCATTTCTCACTCTCAGTTTCTCTCTCCTAAGGCTCAAAATTACTTGGCTTCTCACTCAAAAGGGTTCCATTTCCTTTTAAACTTGCATACAATTTTTCAAAAACCTCTTTATCTCACTTTTCCTCCTCAAGATCCTTCCCATGGCACCGAGAGTTAGAGGAGGTAAAGGCAAATCAATCGCACAAGAGCAAACCACAGATGAAACCGAGCGATGGTTCTCCACAAGCCAGGCCGAGACTTTCTACAAGAATCATCTCCAATCTCTCGACCCTATTTTTGGTAAAGTTCTAAACATGCGCTTTATGGATTCTTATTTTCCTCACATTTTACATCTAATAGCAAAGCTTGGTTGGGGATCTTATGTTTTCTATCAATCCAAAGGTGTTTATCCCCAACTCACTCGGTTATTTTATGCAAATCTTGTCAAAGGAAATCCAACTCGCCCTGATGATCATTACACTCACCTTGCTACATTTCTTCATGGAAAAACATACCATTTTACTGACCAAAACATTGCACGAAATTTTGGAATGGGTAGAAGAGATTTTCTATGTCCACAAATTTCAACTTCATCATGGATCATAGCACAAGAGTTCACTCCCCAAACCTTTTTACTCATGATCATGACTGGACCTTCTCTTAATTTTTCTCTCACCCCATCCCCTATTCCCAACTCACATTAGAGGCCAAAATTTTGCATCTCATCATTACTTATAACATATTGCTTCGTAGTGGATCTCGCACCTACATTTCATATCTTGATTGCTTTATTTTGTGGTGCATCTTCATGAAAAAACACATCGACTTTCCATCTCTCATGTATCAATGGATTCTTTGTAAAAAACGATCCAAAAGACATACTCTTCCCTATGGGGCGTTTGTGGGGGGGGGGGGGGGG
>JAOTRH010089343.1:0-16671 GCA_034768845.1 Heliamphora exappendiculata | reverse complement strand
TATAAACTAAATAATTATAAAAATAATAAATATATAAATATATATAACAAATTAAACAAAAAAAAATCCAAAAAATCGAAAGATCGCCCTAAGCCTGGGCCTAAGACTCGAGTCCTAGCCGAACACCCCTAGTGTCTGGGTCGACTCTTAAATAAAAAATTTGACTAAGCCCGGCCTAAAAATTTTACACGAGCCCATTGAATCTAATCTAGTCCGAACTTATCTTACCCAAACTATTACCGAGTCAGGCCAAAATTACATGGTATATCTATATATGAATTCAATTACACCCTATATCTATATATGAATTCAAGTGTTAAAATTCCTCTATTTTCAGTCGATGACTAAGATGAAAATATTGCCCCCTTTTTTTTTAATTTTTTTGTCCTTTTCCAACTTATTTTTTCACTTTTTCAATTTCATTCCCTCTCTCCTCTCTCCTCTCTCCCTCGCCGTTATTCTCAAACCTACTTTTTACACAAAACTATCTTTTAAGAAAACACTTTTATAAAAAATAATGATAATCTACAAATTTATTTACATACATTGTGTCCAAAAAAAAAAAATTAATTTTGTATGTCATGTAGTTTACATATATTTTTCGTTAGTTCTAGTTGAAATAAAATGTGAGTCTAATAAAAAAATTATTAGAGAATTTGACTATTGAATTTTTTTTACTACGTTGTTACTCTTAATAATTAATAAAAACTTAAAAGTGTTATCAATAATTTAGAGTTAATCAGTATTAAAATTTACCTAGACTTTAATTGAATTTTTTGTTACTTTGTTAGTGACATAGACCGGCTTAACATCTATGAAAATGAAGTACTTGTCTAGGATTTCATGTGAGGGAGGGACTTCATTATATTTTAACCCTCAATTTTATATATATATATATATATATATATATAATTGAGAATTAAAATATTATAAAATTCAAACAGAAAAAGTTTCAAATTAGAAATAATTTGTCATTTTTATTTTATTTTATGTATTATGGCTTTGTTTCGTAACCGATTTTAAATCAGATTTTTTTTTCTTTTTGTTTAATACTTAAAAAGCTAAAAAAATCTCGTTTGACAACTCAAACGCTTTTTGCCTTTTGCTTTTTTGTTTTTTACCTAAGATTTTTATATATTTTGTAAAGATATCATAACTTTTATTATACATATATATTTTTTATGAAAATTATACTTCTCAAATTCACTTGTCAAAATCTATCAAACATGATCCACATTGAATACAAAATTATTTAAAAATAAATTTTAAAAAATTATAACAATTTTAAGTCAAGCTTATTATTTTTTGGCTTAAAATCATTTTTGGTTTATCAAACAAATTTTTTGCTTTCTTTTTTACTTAAAATGACTTTAAACAAAAAGTTCAGCTTAAAGTCATGATGCCAAACAAGGCCTATATATAAATTTTCAAACATTTAGAAATAAAAAGCCATATTCTATTGATTATTATTATTTTGATTATGAAAGTTATGAACTTATGATTGATAAACATATTACTAACAAATTTATGTATAAAAATTTAATTAATAATTTTGCTTTAAAGAAAATAATTTATTATATAAAAGTGATTTTACTATAATTTTTTTTAGGCTTCAAAACAACTTGAGGTGCTTCTAGTTAATGGGCAATGATATTGATTCTTTTGAGATTAATCGAAGTGTACATAAATTAAGTCAAATTTTGATAAATATAAAAAAAAAAAACTCTTAATAATTAAAAAAATTTCATACATTATGTAAATTATGTTTTCTAATTAAATTAAGTTTTTTACACACAAATAATTTTTAGTTAATATACATTAAGATTAATTATTTCACCATAAAATATTTACTGATAAAATGCTTTCATTAATTTAAGTACAAAAAGTACCTATTACCTAATAATTTGTAGCCTAAGGATGTCTAATATCTTCGTTGTTTGTGTATTTTTGCAGAAGGTGAGAAGAGAGTGGGAGGGGCTCTAAATCAACTCAGGCTTGGATGGCAATTTTGATTTTTTTTATTAAAAATGTTAAAAAAATAAATTTATTCGTTTGGTAAAAAAATTAAAAAATTAAAAAATTAAATACAAATAATTAAAATATTATATTCAAACTCTTGTCATTTTTAAAATACAATAATACTCCTTATTTATAACTTATTTATTACCACTATCAATTACATATAATTGTTAATATAAAATATGTAAAAAGATAAAATTGTCCACCTTGAACAAAGAGTAAAAAGCTAAATTTTTATCCAAGCATTTAAAAGTTAAGTTATCAAATAACTTACATTGAATTCAATTTAACTTTTTAATTAAAAACACATAAAAAAAACTTGTTTTTAAGCTAGTTAACAATCGAGGCCTGAGCCATGTTTGTGATGTCTAAAAGACTTAACTTTTAGATGGCTTAGTTTTTTTTTTTTTTAAAAAAAGAGAAATACAAAAAAGTTGTGTTTGGGATAATTTTCTATAGTATATTTTTTGTTTTTTTGTTTTTTATAAAAGTATTTAATATATTCTTACTTTTTGTTTTTAAGTTGTAGCGTTTGGGATATTAATATTTTTTTTTAATTTTTGTGAGAAGGTTTGACTTTTTTAATTGAAAGTATTATAGTAATTTTAATTCAAAAAAAGTTAGAATATTTAAAACGTGTATAAATTTTTTCTCTTGAATTAACATATAAAAAAAAATTAGTTTGTTTTTTTAAAAAGAAAACAGTACGGCTTAACAGTTGACTTTTTATTAAAAAAAATTAGATTTTTTGGGATCCAAACAGGCCCTGAGAACTTCGCTATTTTGAATGCAACTTCATTGGACATTAAAGCTGCTTTTTACCAACAATGAATTGAACACCAATGCGCTGCTGTACCTTCGCTTACAACGAATTCAATGAAGCTTCCCTCGGCCTGGAGGTTCTTAACTCCGGTTGGTTTTATATTTCCCGTTTCGAATAATTGCTGATTTTATTTTATTTTATTTTATAAAAAAATTTATTATTTAATCAAATTATTATATTTTCAACTTATTTTATTTAAATGAGCTGATAAAATTAAAAATTTTAGTCAAAATATAAAAAAAATTAAAAAATAAGTCAGATAATAGCACACAACTACAATATATATATCTATATATATATATATATATATAGAGAGAGAGTGAGAGAGAGAGAGACCACTAGGTAACACCACTATGAGACCACTGTGTAAACAAATAATAGAACACGATTAATACAAATAAAATGATATGTATTTTTTAATGTATTCTATATGTACGTAAATAACTGAGATATCGAGTCGAGGAATGCAGCTCAGGCTGAGTAGAGCTCGACGGTGTTGATTGAGAAGCTATACCCAAGACATTAGATGTTAATGATAACGTGGTTAAGCAAGGAGCATTTTTGAAGAATGTGTGGCTAAGGTATGAACATTAATAAATATAATGTGTTCGTACTGTGGTGCATTAATGATAGTTGGGTTATCTAAATATCTCAACAAATAGCTGTTTTAAGATAAAAGGGTTTAGACCAAACCCATATCGGTCAATGAGATTTTTTTGCCAAGGCAAAACCTGGAAATGATGAGGCCTTCCCACTAATTAGAGCATCGAGGTGCACTATAAATAGAAGAACTCAAGGTATAACATATGAGCATTTATTTGTAGGAACTCTGTTAAAATACTTAAATAATTCTTCACTAAGCACTTCTCATTACTTTGAGTTTAATTAAGTTTAATTAAGTATCAGAGAAACTTTTCGACAAGAATTCGCTGAGTAGTCTTATTTCTTTCTACTTTTGTAGGAGCGATCTAGTCAAAAAAATTATTACAAAAAGATTTAATTTTTCTCATTTTTAACACTCATATAGGATAATCTCTGTACAAAAAGTGTAAGAAGTTGATTACCAAAAATTGCGCACTCGATCTTAACAATTTGATCACCGTAACATTATTTTTATAGAAGATTTTTTACTTGGCTGGTGGGGTCAAATCAGTGTGACCATAATCAAATTGTGGTGAGCATCATGCCCTTAATTTTCAGCCTAACTAGCATGGACCCTAACTCATCAAGATCAATATAATCTAATTTTCCTTGGGAGATTTGATTCCCGGCAACCAAGTCACAGCAAAATGCAAAATATAAAACAAGGTGAATAAAGAATGTTGGCAACTTTTGTGCACCAATATGTGTAAAAAATTTCAATACACACCTAATATTTGAAATGTATTATTATATGTCAATTTACAAATTTTATAGCTTAGGTTATAAATGTATGCAACTTAAATTATAAATTATGTGAAGTGTTAAAGTTGAAATTGTCAAATCAATATGAGAAGGGTATGTTTAATTATGGGATATTTTAATTTTATAGCATAGATTATAAATGTATGTTTAAATATCGGATTAGACTTGAAATTGTATTATATTTTTTGGGGATTCGTCTGAATTCAATGAATTACATATTTGTTGAATAATTAATTTTACAAATTATTTAATATATAATACTTATTGAATGTGATAATGTTTTCACAGGTCTTTACGTGAGAATAATCACTAACACAGGCCTTGTTTGTTTGGAGGTTAAGGGGTAGGATTAGACTACATAAAAGTAATTTCATATAATTTATTGTTTGGTTTGTCAAAATTGATAGGATTATTGAACTATCCAGGACTTAACCCTCCTAACGATAAGCTTTTCCTTTTAGAACTATTATTGTCCCACCACCAAGGTGGATTTAGAAGTTCCGGAACTATTATCTAATTTTTTATAATTTTATAATAATTTTAAGACTAAAATTATGTTAAACTAAATAACGAACTATTTATTTTTATGTTTTCGTATTTTTAACTTAAACTCTGATTGTTAATCTTGATTTTTTAGCATTTTGAATAAAAATAGCAAAAAACTAAGGTTGTTCGTTTGTCCAAAAAATCAAAAAAATTCAATCAAAATACAAATTTCTAAAATATTCTATTTAAACTCATACAAATTTTAAAATACTATAATACCTTTTATATATATATATATATAAGAGGTATATAACTTATTTATTACTACTACCACCTACATATAATTGTTAATATCAAATATATAGAACGATAAAATTGTTCAATTTAAACAAAAAATAAAAAAATTAACTTTTTATTCAAACAATTAACTTAAAAAAATAACTATTTTAAAAATTAAATTACCAAATAACTTATTTTAATTCAAATTTAAATTTTTAATTAAAAATATAAAAAAAATTTAAAAATTAATTTTTAAACAAGTTGCTAATCGAGCTCTTAATATCATTTGGTATAAAAACAATACAACACTAATAATTCATTCAAGATACTAATAATCTAAGCGTACTGTCAAAGAGAGGTCAATGGAAGTTGAATAATAACTTAATAAAAATAAAATTTTTAATATGTTAATATTTTTTTTAGTGTAAAATTTATCACTTTTACAAATATTAATACATTTTATATAAATATTTATATATTTATATGTTCTTTAATTACAGTTCAATAAGTTTCGATTAGTATTTTTTATAATTTAAATTTATTAACTTCTTATGAAAAATAGTGATTCAACTGGTTACGAAGAATAATAATTTGTTAATTTTTTAAATCTACTATATTTTTCTTAACGGCGTGAAAAGAAGTTAACGGCGTTAGGAAGAGCAGGAGAAAAGCTCGTGACTGTCCCGCAGATCGACCGTATCACTGTCAAATCAGATCAAAACGTCCGTTTGATGCTGCTACTCCACAGTCCCACTCCCGCTTTTGGGAAGGTACTGCCCACTGTCTAGTCTCTGTCCATTTGGTTATCCATGTGCATGCATGGGTAAAATAGTCAAGGTAAAAAAGAAATTCTTTTAATATTTTTTATCTAACAAATTAAAAATATAATTTTTATTCCGTCGAATTATGTAAAACATATATATAAATATTTGTACAAAATATATTAATAATATTTATAAATATAATATATCTCATTTTTAAAAATATATTAATATTAATTTTTTTCAATTTCTATTACTTGTTTTATTTATCGTTTGATGAACGATAATTAAAATTATCTTTTATTAGCTAATAGAATAGGTTGTCTGTTAATTTAATTTTTATTTTTAATATTAAAATAATTTATAATACTATTGTTTTCTAATATTTATTAGAGTTAACTTGGAGTGAATCTAATTTAAAAAAATCAAATTCTTAAATGAATATATTAAATTTTCTTAATAATGTATAATTTCTATTAGGGATATAGTTTTAGTAGTTTTTATTTCTAAATCCAATCCCTTTCTCCTTTACCACCTACGACTAACAACTCTTGGTGCGAACCGACTTTGATGCGAACTGACGCATCCCCACTTTTCGTAACTATTGCTAACCCTCTCTACCTTCCTGCATTTTGGTCCTCTCATTCCCCCTCCCGCGCAAAAACTACACCGTCCCTCTCTTTCCTATAACACGATTGATCGGTCTCTCTCTCTCTTTCTCTCTCTTCTCTCTCTCTCACTTTATTAAATGCTAGATAATACACATATATTTGTCAAAAAATAGTATTTAGTTTACATTTTATAAATATTAATATATTTTTGCACATTATTTCCTATCTACGAGAAATAATTAATTATTTTTTAATTAATTTAAGAGTCTTAATAGCTAGTAGTAGCTTACCCTTAATTAACTGTAGAGGAGAAAATCTCCCCTAGACAGAAAATCTATTAGCTATCATCACACATCTTTTCTTATTTCATCCATTGACAGTGAATAGAACAACTTATCAGGTCTTACTCTCTGTATGTGTCTCTCTCTCTCTTTCTTAATATAGAGAGAGAGACTTGGGTATGTATATCCCCTCTATCAATAGGGGGATTGGATTTTTTTAGCTTATAGAGTTTTATCTTTTCTATATGAAAATTGATTTGGGTGTCGGAGGCCTTTACTTTGGTCATTAGTCCAAAGTTTGTTTTGTAGAAACTCGGTAGACGGAGCACATGAGGATAATAATCATCTTCTTCGTCAGGCATCTTTGTTTAACTTATTAAAATAAATATAATTTACGAATTTTTTTCCTACATTAACAATTAAACAAATAAGGTTCCCAAAAAAATATATAATATTAACAAACTTTAAGCATGTACTAGTAGGCTTTTAAAAATATGATATAGGTCATGTTTGGGTGGTTTGTTTATTTGTTTATTTGGCTTATAAGTCAAAAAAATAAGGTACGTCGTTTGGGTAACCAAATAAAACAAACATAAAAAAATAAAAAAATAAAAAAATAAATTAAATAAACTGGTTTGAGTAATTAAATAAATTAAAATAAGTCAAGTAAACTGGTTTATAAGCCAAATAAAATGGCTTATAAGCCAAATAAGCAAATAAACTATAAATCACGCAAACGATCTTGTTTAAATAAAATTTTATTTGTTTACTAATAAATAAATAAATAAATAAACAAACTACCTAAATAGAGGCTATATTTTGTAGAGATATATATTAATCAGCACCTATTATTTCGTAAATAATATTTTTCTTAATTTATTAGAAGCCATTATTTATATGTTAGTTGATTGGATGACATTAAAAACCCACCCAAATGATGTTGTCCATTTTTTTTTTCTTATCTCAGGTCGATCAATTGATTTTGAATTTCAGAGCCCCACCGGGAGCCGTTGACAGGCCAAATTATTAAGCTTGTGTTTTATCTAATTTTGTTTTTATATTTTTTGATTTTTTTATAAAAAATAAGTATAAAATATAAAAAAATTAATTAATTACAATAGTAGACTAAATAAATAAACTTTTTAAGAGACTTTTAAACAAAAATTCTCAAAAAAAAAAAAAAATTAAGCTAAACATAGATTAAGTACTTCTATAATTAGAATATTATAAAAATAATATTACGTGATATTTTTAGTTAATAAATAATTACAATTCACATTATATGAATTAATTTTTATCTTTTAATTATTTAATAAAAATAAATTATTATTATTGTATCATAAAATTTATTATAATAATATTAAATTAAAATATTATATAAAATTATTATATAATACTCTAAAAATACCGACTAATTTAAATAACACTACTTTTTCTTTTTCAAATATTTTCAAGCTAAAAAAGTTTTTATCAGGGCGAGTTAACGGTAATTTTCAAGATCTCTCCACTCGATTGATCTATCTACTCCATCATTTGTTTCCTGAAAAAAAAAAGAAAAAGAAGAATTCTAAAACATATCAAATCAGTTAATGATTATGCAACCTTAAATTAATTTTTCTTTCTATTTTTTTTAATTGTGAATGCAAGCTTAAAGTAATATGGTGCACAAATGTCCCAAACTCCCAACAAAGTGGGGTTGGACAAAGAATATACAATTTTTTGACAAAAAAAAGTGCAAAAAATTAATGTTGTTTGTTTAATAAAAAATAAAAAAAAATAAAAAGTTAATAAATTAAATCAAAACACAAAATTTTAAAATATTATATTTAAATTTTATCACTTTTAAAATACAATAATATTCTTTATTCATAAATTAATAATTATCACTACTAATTATTTATAATTATTAATATTAAATATATAAAAAAGTAAAATTATTTACTTTAAATAAAAAATAAAAAAATTAATTTTTTATCTAAATAATTAATTTAAAAAAACAAACTTAAAAATTAAGTTAATAAATAATTTACTTTAAATCTAATTTAACGTTTTGACTAAAAATATAAAAATATAAAAAAAAATTACTTTTTAAACTAATTATCAATCTGAACCTAAAATTGTTTTAAAATATTAATGTTATGGTAATGTCGTTTGGGACAAACAAAAAGTTATTACAAATGTAGGAGAAGAAGCAATAAGTCACTAGAAATATATAATTACGATATATTTATTTTATCCATCTCCACCAATAGGGTACTAGTATGCCTAGGCCTAATTTTTTTTGAACTTTTTTTTATATTTAAAAGTCCCTTAAAAAGTTAACTTACTTAGCCTTCAATTGTAGTTAATTAATTGTTTTTTACATTTTTTACATGTACTTTTTTATATAAAAAAGTCAAAAAAACCTTTAAGAAAAAACTAGACCATGCAAACACAATTTTTGTGTGTGGCTCCAACGGCATATTTATTTTTACAATTTGAATAATTTATTTATAAAATTTTGTTAAAGATGTTGTCTGTACAAAAAATTAAGTTAATATTTAAAAATGAGAATTGCTTTATTGAATAATATTTATTTATAATATAATTTGACTATTGATATCGGATCAATTTAAATTTATGCCCGATTGGCAATTAGTTTAAAAATTAAAAAAATTTATTTTTCGCCAAAAAATTAAATTGGGTCCAAAGTAAGTTGTTTAGTAACTTAGTTTTTAAACTAGTTATTTTGAAGTTAGTTGTTTAGATAAAAAAATTAATTTTTTTACTTTTTGTTTAATGTAAAAAATTTTATCTTTCTACAGATTTGATATTAACAATTATATGTAACTGGTAGTGATAGTAAATAAGTTATGCATACGGGTATTATGGTATTTTAAAAATGATGAGAATTTAAATAAAATATTATGTGAGTTTGTATTTTGATTTGACAAATTTTTTATTTATTACATATATTTCATCACTAAATGCATGGTGGGAAGATAAATTTAGCACCAAATTTTTGTAGTAACAACTAAAAAGTTGTGGTAAAAAAAGTAATTATTTGTGGCGACGTTTTTTATTTATCAGTAAGGCCACATTTGGCAAATGGTTTAAAGCTTGACATTTTGTCTTTTATTTTAAAGTCAAAATGGCTCAAAAGCCTTGTATGGGAACCCAAAGGTATTCTTTAGCCTTTTGGTATATTTTATTTTTGACATAAAATTATTTTTTATATTTTTAAAAAATATTATAAATTTTGTTATACAGATCTGTTTTAATAAAAATTATATTTTTAAAATTTACTTGTCAAAATCTATCAAATAATATCTCTATTGTATATAAAATTATATAAAAATAAATTTAAAAAATTATAACAATATTTTTTGGCTCAAACTCTTTTGGATTAAAGCCACTCTTACATTCATCAAATAAATTTTTTACTTATTTAGATCAGAGTGACTTTAAGCAAAAGTGCAAGGTTGCCAAATGACTCATTAGACTAACTTTTTGGTGACAATGAAGTCTGTAGTCACAAAATGTACTGTAATAATTTTTTATTTGTTGCATAAACTTTTTCACCAAATGTGTGGAGGAAAAACAAAATTTGGTGTGAAAAAGTTTTAGTAACAATAATTCTACTAACAACGAAGAAGTTGTGAATAAAAGGTGATTAATAGTAGCGATTTTTTTAATATCACTAAATTTCATTAGACTTATCTTTTGTGATAAAGTAAATTGTTGTCACCAAATGTATCACTATATTTATGTGTTTCGTTTTTTTCATTCTTTCATAAATTTCGTGTCTAAATATGTAAAGAATAAATTAATTTTGTGCCAAAAAAAACTTAGTGATAATAAACTCAATGACAACAGAAACGTTGCAACTAAAATTTCATTATTAGCGACAATATTCTTATCTCATTACTAAATCTCATTAGACAACTCTTTGTGTCACTATATTTTTATAAGATTACTAGAGTTATTTTTTGAATTAAGGCTCCGTTTGTTTTAGTAAAAAATATTGAAAAAAATGTTTTTTGAAAGAAAAAATTAATAAAAATACTTTCTTATGTTTGGTTACAACTCTAGAAATGAGAGTGTTAGTGGTTGTGAAAGTATTAGTCTAGGTTGTGGTAGTGGCGACGGTGGTGGCAACGACAAAGACAGTATTGGTTGGAACTAACAATGGCGGTGCCAGTGGTAGGAGGTGGTGGTGGTAGCGACGGAAGGCAGTGTCGGAGGGGAGAGTAGTAGTGACAATGACAATGGCGGTGGAGGGAGAGATGGCGATAGAGTGGTAGTGATAGATGATGCAACAATGACAATTATGGTAGAAATTATGGTGGTGGAGGCGGCTACTATAGTGGAGGAGGGGTAGCAATGGTGGGGTGATAGTGAGTTGGAGGTGGTGGTTGTGATGATAGTGGTAGTGGGGTAGTGGGGTAGTAATAGTAAGTGATTTAAATTTTTTTGACATATTTAAATTTAAAAAACAAATTTAAAAAGTAATATATATTAATAGGTAAATTAGTTGGTAATGGAACATATTTAGAAAGGTAAAGGCATTGGGTTTAACTCCTATTAAAAATGCTAGTTACCTTGTATATAAGGCGGAGGTGTACATGGATTTGACACTAGATTTGGCGACAGTAAATTTGTCACTAAATTTTAAAAATACTTGTGACAAAATCTTTGTCACTATCTTTTTTTTTAATTAGAGGATAGAGGAGCTGAGATTTGAATCTGTATTAGTGAGCAGGCCAAAAGCCTCCATAACCACTAAGACAGACGTTTTATTCGATTTTTGTCACTATCTAATCGTCACGAAAGTAATCATTAATACTTAGTTTAATAACATTATATTTCGCCACAAAACTTCTCAAATACTTTGTGACAAACTTTTATTGTCACAAAAACTTTTACTTAATTGTAAAAAAAAATCTAAATTTTAGTGACAATTATGCATATTCGTGGCATTTATTCAATACTTTAAGTGACAAACAAAAGTTCAAAAAAATACTCTATAACTAGTCACGACCTTCTTTTGTCGCTGAATGTGATGTGTTTTTGTGACAATTTTTATATTTCATCACTTAATACTTCAAGTGACGACATTTTAGTGACAAACTTTATTATTACTATTTTTTGTGACCACTTTGTAACGTTTAATGACGTATTGCAGTGCTACTAAAATTTATCTTTCTTATAGTACTAACTCTAAAATAAAATGACAACGAAGCTTATTGTATTTAAAGACACAACATGCACCCTACTCCTATTTTCTATACGTAGTGAGATATCACTTGATATTTTCTTATTGTGTATAGATGACACATTTTGGAGGTGCTTAACAAAGTTACTGTCAGAGCTAGTTTTTAATTTTTTATTATTAATTTTAGTTATAAGTTATAAAATTTTTTGAACTCTCATAATTTTTGTTACAACTTACAATTATTTTTTTTAATATTTCAGTTATGAGTTATAATTTTACAAAATATTCATAACTTCTACTACAAACTATAATCTATAAGCTATCAATTTATAATGCACGAGTTTGGTGAGTTGTATCTTACTTTATTTACCATGCATTCATTGCGTTGAGCGTGTTTGCTAAAAAAACTTCAGCCCATCTTTATCTTAGACTGCTTGCCAAAAATTGAGAAAATGCAAACATGTGTAAGTGAAACTACAAGTTAACAACTGTAATAAATATTTTTAATATCAGCTTAAAATTATTTTAATTATAATTTATAAGTTTATAATTTTACTTTACCAAACACCCCTATATATAGATTTTTTTTCTTTTTAATTAATGTACTGATGGCACATTGTATCTAACTTTTGTACTTAAGTAATTGAATAATTACCGTACCATTTTTTCCATGTAAAAATCGAACATCGTGGATAATTACGTGAACTTGCGTTCTGTTGAAAAAAAAATCAAGTACCTATAGCAGAATAAATAATTTTTTTTCTCTTTTATACGTTATTAAACGGGATCAACAATAGTAATATAAAATAATAATCAAATGGCAAGACAACTAATTTGACGTGAAATTAAACTCTTAAAAAGAATTACGAGACCAAAATTGATTCTAAATATTCACTATGTCAAATAATAAAAGTTTACATAGTTTACTCTTTAGACATATTTAAAGAATAACAACATCAAGAATAAAATTATTAATTAGCATAAAATATTTAATAAGCTCATTATAGCTTTATATATATACTATTTTTGGGTAGATGGCCAAACTCCCCAGTTGGCTCCCGTAGAGATTTGAGTCGAAACTAACTTATCTAAACTCAAGTTGTACTGCAGATAAACGTCGAATGTGTGAATTGACCCTACAATGTACGCACCGGTTAAATTTACGAGCGCATTTGTCATGATTCAAACCTATACCCAAAATCATGAAACAATTTGTCATGACCTTAGAGGCTTGTCCTATGACTAACTGCGCTACACCTTAGGGGTAAAAAAAAATATTAATTAAGAGAAAACTAGCATAACAACTGAAAAATTAATAGATACTCCTCAATTATCAAATTCGCCCAACAGCGCGGGCCTATTAATTAATAATAATTTGTGTGTAGGTGGCTGCATTGGGATGGTGCAGTAATTTTCCATTTTTAATATAGTAGCCAGCCGTGTAGCACGTGAAATTGTGGGAGGGAGAAGGGTCAGACTTCATTACTAATTATTCTACCAAGTCTATCTATCATTTAAAAAAAAAGGAAAAAATGTAGCATTGGAGAGACGTTATTTACGTGCTGTCTTCATTTAATAATTTACTTAAAAAATATTTTAAACGTTAAATGTTAGTAAGGTATATAAATAACCCATTAGCCCACTTTAACCTGTTAATTGGCACCTATTTGCTCAGTTTATATGGGTGAATAAATTGAATTGAACGAATTTAATGGGTTGAATGAAAAGATTATTGAATTTATTACAAATTATGTTATTTTAATTTGCCATCAATTTAATCTAATTCATATAAGGTATTATATAATTTATTGTGCTCTTACATATGATAAATCCAAAACTCATACATATATGTATGTATTTACGTATGTATGCATGTGTATATATATGTGTGTGAGCGTGCGCGCATGCTATATATTTGTAATTATATGAATTTTTTATATTTTATAAGGACCAAAGTAGATTATTAACGATTTTAGTTGCCATTGTTATATTCTAAATATATTTAAAATAAGTATGTATTATAAATGTAATTGGTAGACATAGTTAATTATGTTATTATTATTGTTGTTGTTGTTGTTATTGTTAAATTGTTGAAAATTAAGTGGATTTGAACTTGGTATAATATGATTTTTAGCTAACTTTAAGGTTAAATAATTTTGGATAAGATTAATATTTTTTGGTGATTTTAAATCCTAATATGTTCATCCTCCATGAGTAGACTAACTATGAATTTTGTGGCGTTCAAACCGTTAACGGATAAATGAGAAATTGACTCCAAAAGCATGCCATTGAAATTAGCAAAAGTTGGTAATTTTGGGCAGTCCCACATTAGTTTGGAGAAGAGTTGTTGAGAGGCTTTTATAAGTTAAGTTTGACCCAAGTGGTGTGTCCCTTTGGGATACCCGATTTTGTGAACAGGTGAAGACCTAACCTACGATTGGTTCGACTAAACCCCACGCGCGCGCGCCGCTATTCGTCCGTGGGTCGCGCGCTGCGGGTCAGGTTATGTCAGGTCAACCCTTATCTTTTTGTAAAAATTTTATTTATTAAATTTTTGAATTCGAAAAATTTTAATCATTTAAAATCCAAATTAAGTTACAGTTTATTACCGTTTTGTCCGTTGAATTGAAAAAAAAAACCGTTGGAGTCCGAAACAGGTTCGCACCTATTGGGCGGTCTAACCGCCAAGTCGAACCAGTTTCATGTCTGTTCGGTCAATCCGAACAATCACCTAGGCAATCTTTTTAAAGACTGTTTGCTGCCAGTTTTAGAACATTGATTTTACCGATCTCCTACCCTCCTTTTTTGCTTCTGCTTCTACGCATACTCTGCATAACCACCATTCAAACAGGGAGTTTAAACACGATTTCGCTTTGTCGAAAAATCAGATTGTTGTGTTGCTTTTGATCATTGAAGTCTGCTGTATCTTGGGAGACGTTTACTATAAACTCGAAACACCGTAGTAAGGGCGATTTTATTTTAAGAAGATCGTGTCAAACACGAGTCTCGGTCTATTCCTACTGTCTGTAATAAGTTCTTAAAATTCTGTATTTTCAATTTCGGTTATGTTCATATTTTCTACATTCTATATTCTATTCATCCTCATTTCACTGAAGTAGGTTTAATTTTTATTTTCGCCATTTAATATCTATCACAGTTTTGGTTTTTGATTTTGCTTTACACAACATAGTGTGTTCTGGTTTATTTTTCCCAACAATGATTAGTGTAATTTTTAGTGGAGTTTTGATGAATTAAGTACAATTATTTTTAAAGAAAATTGCAATAAATTTTTTATTTTTAAAAAATAAATTAAAAAATAATTTTAAATTTTTATCAATTTTTAACTTGCAAATAGCCTACATTATGAGTTAAAACTATCAAAGATTTTAACTTAACTCGTTAATTTTGGCAGTGAATTAGAAAATGATTTGAAAAAACTATTATGCATGACGAGTTTATTGAAAAAAGAATTTTAAATTTTTTCCCACTTAATTCGCGGATACATCTAAATATTAATTTATCTTTGTTTAATAAATAAAAATTAAAAACAACTTAATTAATATATATTAAATATTTTAATTAATTAAAATTAACACGTGAAAATACTATAATTTGAGAGACTTAAGAGGGAGGAGCTAGCCTTTACCCTAGGCAATTGGACCCATTGAAATGCAGGCAAGGGCTTAGGGACAGGACATTATTAAATGTACGTCAGAACGTCGTCGTGATTACCGTTTCTTAGTGCCTGTTTCGCATCATTATTTTAAATACGCTGAATAGGAATAATGCTAGGGATACTGCACAATTTCAGTCACAACCGTTGACTTGATGTTGCTTCAGTTATGTTTTTTTTTTTTTAAATAATGCACAACTCAACAGTTGCATTAGAATTGTGCCCCTTGCATTGTCCTCGTGAATAATTTATCGATTTTTTTATTAGTATAGTATGTATTAATATTTATAAAATATTAAATATTATTTTAAATTTATCATTATAAAATATATTTTATGTATTTTTAAGAAATATTATTTAATAATAAATAGTTTTGTATAACATAATTATTTATTTAAAATAATATTTTAATTAATTAGTTTAAATTAAAATTTAATCTTATTATTTATGGTAATATAGTTAATTTGAAAGTAATAAAATTTAATATGTATATTTTTTAATAATAATGTAATATTGATTAGTTTTATAACTCTTTTTTTATTCTATATTTGATACTTGAATTAGAGTAGAAAAAATAAAAAAATAAGTAAAATTTATTTTTTTTAAAAATAATTATAGCCAATATGTATCCAGTATTTATCGGTACAAGTCGTTATTGTTCGATACAATACGGTATCAACAACTTTGGTTTGGAGTGTTTGGTATTTTTAAAAAGTGTATTATATAAATATTTTAAAAAAAACATACACATATTTCTAGCGCTAATTTTTTTTTGAATAAAATGAGGTTAGATGCGATTAATAATGATGTGTAATTAATAAAAAAGATTAAAATTGACTTGGAATTAAGAATGGGATTGCAGCTGTTTTTTATGTTTAATTCGAGTAGAATTAGATAATGAATTATACAAATTCATATTTAATGAGTAAAATTAATTAATATAAGATAAAATTATATTTATTTATTTTTAATGTTACCCTTATATTAGAAAATTAATAAACGTTATATGGAAACTAATGAGCCGTGTTGGCCAAATTTAATAAATGGATGTGCTTCTTACACACCATTCTCGAATTCTCCTAACTGAACATTAAGGGAAAAAAAATAAATTATGGCACAAGCATTAGCTTCTGTTTGGAT